>OW386285.2:120892200-121077200 GCA_936432065.2 Rutpela maculata
CATCCTGGTTGTAGTTTGATGATGGAATTTTTGTTGATTAACTCTGTCGTGGATTCTCTCTTTGGACAATTGATGGTGATGTGAAGTGGTTCGGAATTAATTACTAGCCACGTGTTGTCTTCAAGTTCTTGGACGTTGTATCCCTGACTAATAATGAAGGAAGTTTGACAGTTCTCTGGAAGTTTCGGCAATGGTTTTAGTATTCTGGTTTCAAACAGGTTCGAACATAGTTTGGTTCCAAAATAATGCATTCTTTCAAATTTTGTATAGGTATGTACATTAAAGAATCATCGTCTCTCGCGATATACTTTTGTGAAATAGATAAAATGTGATGCAGACCAGTTCTGTTATCAAGTATCGGGATAGGGTATAGGCGATAGGTGTTATAATTTTGGGGTTCAACAAGTGGTATTGTTAAAACAAATACTAAGTTAGAATCCATTTGAAACTCTTGCAATTCAATAATATCCAAATACTTAGCAACTGCCGATAATTTAATGGGGAGAGGCAAATTGTTCCTTCGTAAGCTCTGTGAAACTTCTTGTAGTGCTGTCACTAAATGATTAGAAGTTATAATTGACGTGTGAATGATTCCTAATCTGGCAAATGTTATTGTCGTTCAAATTATCTTCGATATACAAATAGCTTGCCATTAATTGTTCGGAAATATATAAAAATTTTAGTTTTATGTGAGCAGCCTCAATAGCTTGAGTCATGGTTTAAATTGTGCGTTCAATTTCTTCGAGATCTTTGTTAAACGTTTCCTCGTCAATTTGTAATTTTTGTATAGTCGAGTTGAAGTTTTTAATAACAGAAGTTGTAACTGAAAGTTGATTTTTAATTAAGTTTTCCAATTGATGTTCGTCGTTATTTAGTTTATTTATACAATTAGTATAGTATTGGCCATCTTCAGCATCTAGGTTTCCAGTTATGGATTTGAATATTGTACCGATACCGTTAAGTATTCCTCGTTTATATCTTTTTGTATTTGAAAAGATTTCGTCAAATTTCATTTTTATAGAGTTGGATATTTGTGTTAAAAGGTTAAAGTCTGTTTTAATTTCACTCGTAAAAATAATTGACTTATCATCGCCATTATTGAGAGTGTACAAGATTTTGTCTAAGATATTTTGATTTTTGTCAAAAGCTAGTTTGAGGGATGAAATATTTTTATGCACTAGCAGAGTTCATTTGTCATTTGTCACCACGATGTCCATGTCTTGGTGGTAGTTGGTAGTATACACCAACAGTATTATTGATCGGGGTAATTTTGTATTGACAGTGTGCTGATCCCAACAGCAGGAGAAACCTGAAAATAAATTTAATTTTCAGTATAGGTTTCATTCTATCAATTTACTTTAGTTTCTTGTTTCGTTTCGAGATTTAATAAGGTAGCAGAATTTTGGAAAATTTCTTTTATTTTAAAGGGACCGTTAAATTTGTTTTGCAATTTGTTTTTGATTTGTGATTCTTTTAGGTAAACTAAGTCACCTATTTTGTATTCGGGTCGTTTTAGGGGAACATTTCTGTCGAAACGAACTTTTGCTTTCTCCTTTTGAGCTTGTGTTCGATTGCGGGCGATTTCATAATAGTGAAATATTCTGTTGTTTAAACCTCTAACGTATTTAGTTATTAATTCTTTTTGGTTATATAAAGTTTCGGGTGGTCTGTTGGACGTATGTCCAAATACAAGTTCGTGTGTTTTATTTACCGAATTGTTATAGCATATTACCGCATATGGTAAAATTGTGAAAGGATGTTCGTTCGGATTCTCGGTTTTATGAATTCTTATCATTTCGGCTAAAGTAGCATGAAATCTTTCTATGGATCCGTTCGATTGGGGATGTCCTACGCTTGAATAAGTTAATTTTATGTCGTAGAGGGTGTAGAGATCTTTGAGCAAACGGTTGTCAAATTCGCCACCGTAATAGCAATGGATTCTTAGCGGGGTACCGTAATGTCGAAAGTATAACAACAAGGTATTTACGACGATTTTGCGGATTTGTCCGGGACGCATAGGCTTGTGTGAATTTAGTTAACTCATCGCGAATAGTTAACGCGTAATTTCGAGTTGGGAATTCAAACAAATCGATATTAATTCTTTCGAATGGTGTTCTTGGGGTTTCTGTGACTACTAGAGGGTTGTTAAGGTTTTTCCGGCATACTTTAGTCTTTTGGCAAGTTTCGCAATTTTTTATAAAATTTTCAACGTCTTTAGTTAGGCCTTGCCAAGTGTATTTTTCTCTAATTCTTCGAATCGTTTCATTTATTCCGCGGTGTAGATTATTTTTACCAAAATGATTTTGCTCCAATATAATTGGAATTTCATCTTCGTCGGCAGTTCTCACGATATCTTGACAAATTACTACTTTTAAGTCTTTTTCCGCAAAAATGAATGATTTCAAGTATGGGGAGATCTAAATTATTTTCGACAAAGTATGTCTTAGAGAGATCTAGGACATCTTGATTTTTAAATAATACCAAAAATAGATGTTCAATTACAGATTCGATATCAAAAGGTAGAGGGATGTCTGACTGTTTTGCTCGATACAATATTGATTTTATCGTTATGAAATTCGGGGTTTTCTCGAATATGTCCTCGATAGTTTTGTGATGTAGGTCTTGTAAGTTATTTTGTTGGAAGAAGGTTATAATATCTTTATGTTCTCGGTATAAGAGTTGTTTGTTTGAGGCTCTGATTTTTGAATAGTCTATTAAAGATGTTGTTTTATATAGGTTGGTGAAAGTTTCAAATTCTCAGGTAATTTGTTCGTTAGTTATTTTGTTGTTATCGTCTGGGTTTTCGTCGTCGTCTGACTCTTCGTCATTCGCGGCTAGAACCTTTGAATAGAATTTGGAACATTCGGAAAAATGATTAATTTTGATTCTGGAAAGTGCGTCCGCGTTCTTATTGATTTTGCCAGGTTTATAAATTATTTCGTAGTCGTAGCCAGGTGAGTGGTCGGTTACAAGCTTGAACTTTCTACTGTACAGATGTGGTCTAAAGTGCTTTAGACTCCATACTATGGATAAAAGCTAGCGTTAAATCGTTGAATACTTAGTTTCTGCACTGCACAAGGTTCTAGAAGCATAGACAATGGGTAAATCTTTGCCAATCGGCCCCTAGCTCAGCACTGAGCCGACGGCAAATGCGCTCGCATCAGTGGTTAGAACGAAAGGTTCATCAAAGTTAGGGTAGATTAATATCGGAGTTGTCGTTAATGTTTGTTTCGAATTTTGAAAAGAATTTATACAATCATTGTCGAAGAGAAATGGTATGTCTTTTTGTAGTAGTTTTGTTAAGGGCTTGGTAATCTTGGAAAAATTAGGGATAAAGCGCCTGTAATATCCGGCTAAGCCTAGAAACGATTTAATTTCTTTTTGATTTTTTGGTTGAGGGAAATTTAGAATAGCGTCAACTTTCGAAGGGTTCGGTTTTACGCCATTTTTTGTAATAAGATGTCCTAAATAAGCGACTTCTTTGCGGAGAAATTCGCATTTGTCGGGTTGAATTTTGAGATTGGCTTTCTGTAATCTTTTGAATACTTCTGTTAATCGAGAAATATGCTCGTGAAAAGTAGGGGAGTAAACAATAATATCGTCCATATAGACGAGACATCGTTCATTTTGGATACCTAACAAAATGTTATCCATCACTCTTTGAAATGTTGATGGAGCATTCTTAAATCCAAAGGCATTCTTACGAATTCAAAATGACCATTTTCAACTGTGAAAGCAGTTTTTTGAATGTCTGCGGGATTAATTTCAATTTGGTGAAAATCAGAAGCCAAGTCTAAGGTTGTGAAATATTGGCATTTGCCAAGTTGGTCTAAAAGATCGGAAATGTTGGTCAGAGGATATTTGTCACCGATTGTAACCTCGTTGAGTTTGCGGTAGTCGACTACAACGCGCCATTTCTGTTTACCAGAAGCGTCCAGTTTTTTGGGAACTACCCAGACAGGAGAGGACCAAGGTGAGATTGAAGGTTGAATAATTCCTTGACTTAACATTTTCGATACTTGAGACTTAACTTCTTCTTTATGGACCTGAGGATATCGATACGATTTCGTGAATATCGGTCGGGAATTTTCGGTGTCAATAGGGTGTTTGATTTCATTGGTAAAGGTCAAATTGTCTCCTTCTAAATAGAATATATCTTGAAAATCTAAACAAAGCTGCGTTACTATTTCGGCCTCTTCTTCATTTAGATGACCCAAGCGCAATTCGTTCCTGATTTCAAAGGATCTGTCTGTAAGTGTTGGTCAGAATTTTGAGTATTTTAATTAAAAATTGATTTGAATTTTTGTACTGGTTCTAAATTTAAATTAGAAAAATCGACCGTCTTCGGGATGACATTAGCATTGATTATCGTTGTTAAAAATTCCCCGTTTTCGTTTACTCTAACCAGAGCATTACGTAAACGGACTTTTTCGTTTTCTGCGCTTGCAAAATAGCGTCAGTATTTCTGAGGTCACATTTTAGTTTATAAATTTTTTCGGTTCTGCCATCAATTTGAATCTTATTTTGATTAGGGTTGTGGTTTGATTGGATTTTGTCGCATTCGGGTTTCGACGAATCGTCGGTTACTTTGAAAAGTGGAACCGTTTTAAAATTGGTTATTAATCGTTTATTTCTTATGTCGACGATACAATGATAATGCTCTAGGAAGTCAGCTCCTATCATTCCATCAAAACTGATATCTAGGTAGTAGATGTAAACTTTATGTGGGTCGTTATCCGTAAAGGGTATAAGAACAGATTCACTAATAGTAATTTTCTGATCGGTTATACCTTGTATAATTACATTTTCTGAAAATCTCCGTTTGTAATTTTCTGGTTTAAAGATGGAGATACCTGCGCCAGTATCGATTAGAATTTTGAATTTGTTTGTGATGTCTTTAATGTCTGAAGTAGGGGGTAATCACGGTCAATAAACTAATAGTGGGGTAATTACCTCATATTTTGAGTCATCGTTTTGCATGGTGGCAATCAGGATAAGTTGTAGAATATAACAATACAGATCATGGTATACTTCTGGCCATATTTCGGGCCAGTACGGATCGTCCCTGTAGAAAGAGATAACTGTACCGCTACTGCGCGTTCGAAGAACAAAGATAGTCTGACTTTTCATCAACGCACTCACGTCGCGCTCAAAAGTTGAATATGAGAGAACCTTATACTCATGATACAACGAATAGAAGGTATGCTAGATATTGCGCCAAATTCGGTCCGGTTGGCGCAAGACGTCACGTGGTGATAGCGGGATTTTAAATTACATAGGATTTTCCTCATGATACAAAGAATTTGTATCATGGATTTGTCTGAACTTATTGGAGTTTTGAATAAATAGGGATTCTTAGTGTTCTTAGTAAGCATCGTTCTTTATACATACGTTTTAAACATATTGTCACTTTTACATGATGCCAATGCACAACGCATTTTTATAACTGAAGGTTATTGCAAGAACACAAAAATAAGTAAAATAATCCAAAAAACAACTTTCACAGACGTCGGCAAACTCACTTTTACGAAGGAAGCGGGTAGAAAATTATCACGGTCATTAAACCATACGGTTGTCTCAATCAGCAGCTTGAGGGCGAGAGAGACGCGGGGGGCGGGAAATAGAATGAAAGAGATAGACATATCTGATTTCCGTGCAAAAGACAGAGACAAAGATGCTTGTAGTGTCTACAGGTGACGTAGACTGTAGACCCTATTGGAATCTCTGTCTCTGTCTTCTGCACGGAAATCAAATATGTCTGTCTCTTTCATTCGATTTCCCGCACCCCGCGTCTCTCTCGTCCTAAAGCTGCTGATTGATGTAACCGTATCGTTTATTGGCCGTGGAAAATTATCACCGCATGACGAAGCAACTGTCGATTTGGCTCCGCCCACATGCGCAATGTCATACCTTGTATTCTTTGCTTATACTTTATAAAGGTCGCCACTCACGTTCCAACGCCGCAGTACGATTTCGTTGGATACGACGAAATCGAATGCAATTTGATCGTGTATTTTCGCCGTCCAATCAAGTCGGGGCGATTTGATCGCAGACAAACTGGTCAGTCTGCCGCAGTACAACAGTCTCAATTCGATCATTCATTTTACGGTGTATTGCGGCTTGCGATTTAGTCGTGCGATTTTGCTACTGCAAAACACAAAGACAAATCCGAATTTGTTAATTCATTCAAGTATATGGCTTATAGTGCGACATTTTTAAGTGATTTCTTTGAATTGTATAAGGAACATGAATGTCTCTGGAAAGTAAAATCACCTCTATATCATGACAAAACAGCTAGAAAAACAGCTATGGATATGTTAGTTGCTAAATATCAAGGGGTGGACAAGGGTGCAAACGAAAGGTTTGTTAAAAAGAAAATAAATAATTTTCGAACATCATACAAAAGAGAATTAAAATTATTAAAAAACTAGAAGTATGCTTTCATCCGACATGTTGGAATACAAAACTTGTACTGCAAAGTAACGTGTGTGGTATCATCCGATTTGCAACAAAATCATACTGCAATCGCATTCGACCAAAAAGGATACGATAGAGTGGAAGGTTCCATATGGCCACAATATATTTTTCCGTACAAGGTTTTCCTGCGCCATCTGGACGAGTCCTAGGCAGCATGAAATCCCCCCACTACCACACATAGCGGGAAACTGAAACTCAAGGTCCTCAATCCAAGCACCCTGCGCGGGTCGGGCTCGTAAAGGAACTTTCAGCGGGAAATTTAAATTCGGAAGTACCAAGCCGGCGCCCTCTGCAGATCAGATGTGTAACTAAATCCCCCACTGCCCACTACCGCCATTACCGGGAAATTTAAACTCTCGAGGCACCGCACTCACGCCATTGAATTTCTTAAAAATTAAGGAAAAAAGAAGCGATAAACGTGAAAAAAATTACTTTATTTTAAGAAATAGCCATTGCACCCTTAACAAAACAAATATTACTAGTAATAAGTGAATGTAAATAGTATAAATAATTTATAAAATTTTCTACAAATGACACTGTATAATAACTTATAACTAGAAATTTGTATAACACGGAGGGTAGCAAGCTGGTAGCATATTTTCATAACAATTTCAAATCAAACTGGCATCTGGGATCTTACTCACATTTCGGGTTCCTTAGGGACCATAAAAAACCCATGCCCTTTATCTTTATCGTTTCTTCTACGGCAGTTTGGAAAATTGCAGGCCACAACAATTATATACTTTATAACTATAATCAAAACTATAATTTTTTTACACATATAATATACTCATTTGCTTTTTCTACGTGTGACATTTTATTATGATCACCATTGATTACCATTGCATGATTGTAAGGTTAGGTGCGTTTTTTTGTCCACGAACGGTAGCGTTAGAAATTCCAGAATGATATTTACCAATAAAACGACAAAACTGAAATTCCTAGGTGGGAGGTGACAAATTTCTTAGGATTCTTAAATAACGAATAATGGCATCGGCATTCATGTGTATGGAATCAGAATGGCGAGCAAAAAACGACAAGATTTGATAATCCGGTGTCAGAATTGTAGCAAAAAAACGCACCTGTTGATTACAGACGCGATATTGCTTCGCAAGGTCAATAGTATAGACGACAATCTCTTTCATTGATGCCGATGCCTATAAATATGAAGTTGCTGCCTAGAACTCGATAGATGGCGCGAGCCTTCCACTCTATCTTATCCTTTTTGCATTCGACAAAATCCTACTGCGACCTTGGAACGTGAGTGGCGACCTTAATAAAAATCCATGGAGGTAGAATATAAATAAGGAGTAGCCATAAAGCTTATATCCTACAGTGAGAAACGGCCGCAGAAGGCGTGGCTTGTGATCATACTGTCATGAACAGCTCGCCAGGTCCTGATTTAAAAAAAAGTTTATACAGCACTTGAGGAGAAATATGTTAGTTGACTTTATACATTGACACAACCATATATTAAGCCAGCAGAGTAATGAATGAGATGACGGTTTCACATTTCAAGCAAATATAATATAATATAATCTAAAACACAATCTAAAATAAATAGAAAATAGGTTCAACATATCTTTTGAGTACAGACCTGTTTTAACCTATGAAAAGTGATTCCAAAACATTTCTTCTTATCGATACTACTTTGATTTGTACAGCTACTTGGCGGACACGAAATCATATGTTATGGCGAAAAACACTATTTTCTATCAAAAACATTTATTTTATAATAATATTAATCTAAGATACATGGCACGTTTTGTTGACGTTTCGATCATACTAAAATGAGGAATGTGCTGCCACATTCCGCTTCTTATGGCGACTCCTTATTTATTCAACCTCCTTGTAAAAATCTTGAGTGAAGTGAAACTCCATTATGTAGTATAGTTCAATGGTGGCAACAGGCCCTGCGCACTCCCACTATATTTCAAAACAGCGTGTTTAGTTTGAACTTCCGTCGATCTGTCGCTACTTGTACTTGAATCACACGGCGGCTGCGCAAATCTCAGGCATGTTTTTGCGCATAAGACGCTACAAACCGCTATAAGCGGAGCCATCCGAGCGAATAAGCTGTGACGTCACGCTTAAAGCGGTATCGCGCGGTCTCACTAGGGCGCTAGAAAATGTGTAAGCGGAAAATAGTGGGGATATGACATAAGAACGTTAGAGATGGTTAGAACTAAACTGTTAAAAAAAAGCTAAAAAGACATTCATTTTTGCGGAGAAATATATGATGACGTAGCGCTTCAAGGCGCTCAAAGCATTGGGGTAAGACGCGAGATCGCAAAAATATGCCTTTGTATCTTGCCAACGAGGTTTAAAGTATAGAGGGGCAATCCCAATACAGTAACGTACGGTTTGTTTGGACATACAATAAACGCTCGAGGGACGCAGTGGGGGTGCATTTGTTGGCCCTAGTTGCCAAGATTTGCAGTGGAGTACTGCTTTGAGGGATATAATTAATGAATGAATATTGTTTTTTATTACCGTTCTATTATTAGTTGAGCTCAAATCTATTAGTAAAATTGCTGTAGGAGTAGTAATAAATTATATTATATTTAAAAACGGAGGTGATGCTGCTCTTTACATTTTTAAAATATTCGCAAATTCCATAACGATCAGTTAAAGTGACGCCCATGCGGACTAGTTGCTTGAATATGTTCTGGCCATGTGCCACGCCTACTTTTCCAGTCTCTCCTTATTATGTCGCTGGATCTTGCCCGACTGTCAGTTGTCGCACCATTATTGTTTACATGTCTGTGCTTTGTGTTTTGGACAATAAACTAATAATTATTAAATCCATAGAGCAGGAGTTCGTTTGCTTATTTGTAAATAATGTGAGTTTCCAATGAAACTGACTAGAAACGACGCTGTTCTGTTAAATATTAAAAACTGTAATGGGTTATAAGTGTTGTGTTCACGTCGTGTTGCGACTTCGAAAAATTCCAACATGCATAGGTATTATTGATTTGCAAAGAACGTGACTCCCAAGAAATTGACTAAAAACGAAAGACTGATGGGTTGTACACTTCTGTGCAATGAAATCCCTTATTAAATCATTATTTATTTGTCAGTGTCATATTTTCGCAATGCCAAAATTAACTGAACATGAAAAAATTTTAATTCTATCTAAAATTAAAGAGAGATGGTCTATCAGGCGCGGATCTAGAAATTTCAATAATTTTTTTCTCGTCTGTGGCGCATGGGACCCATACAAAATATGGGAAATAACATCTCGAGAAGCACTTTTCTAACGACCCCTAAAAAATTTTGAAAAAGCAGTTTGCGAAAAATTTTTTCAAAATTCGATTACCCCCCCCCCCCCCCCCAGGTTTAGGGACTGTCATATGCATTTTACTTTTTATAAAAATACAACAATCCGTTTTGAAGTTTATGAAAATATTTTCATTACTAACTGAGACAACAAATTGAAGTTTTGTGATTTGTTAAATTCTAAATCACAAAATTTCAATTCGTTGTATTTCAGTTAGTAACGAAAATATTTTCATAAACTTCAAAACACAGTGTTGCAGTTTTATGAAAAGTAAAATGCATATGACAAAAAAAATAATTTTAAACAGGAGTCCCTAAACCTGGGGGGGGGGTAATCGAATTTTGAAAAAAATTTTCGCAAACTGCTTTTTCAAAAATTTTTAGGGGTCGTTAGAGAAGTGCTTCTCAAGATGTTATTTCCCATATTTCGTATGGGTCCCATGCGCCACAGACGAGAAAAAAATTATTGAAATTTCTAGATCCGCGCTTGTGGTCTATCAGAGCAGTTGCTAACCATTATCAATTGAATAAAAGTACTGTTATGAGTGTGAAGAAAAGTGGGAAGAGGAAGGTAGCGTAAAGAGAAAAGACGGTTCAGGGCTATCGAGAAGTTCAAATCTCGTTGAAGATGAAGCACTCCTTGGCTATTTGAGGAAAAATCCGTTTCAAACAGCATGGGACGCTGTGTTCATGACACATTTTCTAGTGTCGAGGTCAGCAGCTAGCCGAAGGATAGGAAAATCGAAAATAAAAACTGTACAAGTGCCAAGAAGACCATATTAACAGAAGAACAGAAGCAAGCCCGCATTATGTTTTGTTTAAATTGTGTCTATCGCCCATTGGAGTTTTGGACCAATGTTGTGTTTACCGATGAAAAAGTTTTTCAGTCTTGTAATGACGGACATGTACAAAATATTAGGTTACATTATTTACATAATAAATACAATCGCAGCTAGGTGCAGTCGCATCGTATCTGTGAATTTTTACATTTGTTATAAATCGAATAAATCATTCCCATCGAATGGTGTAAAAAAAGTAAAAAAAAACAAAAATACGTATGTTTTTCTTCTGGATTAACATTATTCAAATACATTACTTATGACGTTTCACAATCAATGTCAGTTTTTTGTAACCTATATGATAATGAAAATCTAAATTCCAAAAAGTCACACCACTTAATGTTAGTAAAGGACGTGAAAATGTATATTATAGCGGGTTTATACGTGCATGGATTTAGTGGCGCCAGTAGATATTGGCACGCTAGTAAAAAAAATATTACACATATAAACAGTTACTGGCGAGCAAGCTTTTACCTTGCATGCATTGATGCATGCTCGACAGTAACTGTTTATACGCGCAATATTTTTTTACTGGCGTGCCAATATCTACTGGCGCCACTAAATCCATGCACGTATAAACCCGCTATTATTTAATTGTATTACAGCTATTTTGGTACATTAGCTACTTTAACATTTTAGTTATTTCAACGCAGTTTCAACATCTTAATACTTTTGTAATAATTTTACTTACGTTAGTTACTTTTTAAATGTATTTTTAAATATTATTGTATTTATTGTAATGATTTTCCGTTAAATTAATAAATGATCAATTTCTAGTTTTGAAATGACTTATTTAATTTTAAGGCCACTGTTAGACTATAAAAGTTCTTTGACAAAGATCTTTTATAAAAGATATTTTATGAGTAATTTGATAGATATTTTATATCATAAAATATCTTTTATAAAAAATCTTTGTCAAAGAACTTTTGTAGTCTAATGATGGCCTAAGCATTTGTTTGAAAATCGTTTAAAATTCCCGCCTATGCCAATCCCGCCTGTATCAAAAAGGCGGGAATACAGCGCTACCCACGACGTAAGTTTTGCTGTTTAAAAAATCCCTGAGAGTTGCCTATCTATATCATATATAATATTCTTTAATCTATGGGTGGCAATACTGGTCACTGGGCCGGGCTCACGTGACAGATATTTGACACTGACAGTTGATTTGTTGACTATAGGGACTCATGTTTTGGTTTTATATTTTTTAAATATCACAATTTATTTTAGAGTGAAAATGAGTACAAAAACAAAAACTTTAGAGAAAAATGGATTATCAAAATCATCACAGTCTTCGCTTTGGGTTAGAGCTCTCACATCTAACTCTGAATGGCCAGATAAGGTTAGTTGTTACTTTAGTTAAATCAGCATTTTTCAATGAATTTTTTTTTTAGGAAGAATTTTTAGATGTTATATATTGGGCAAGACAAGCTTTGGGCATAATATTAGGAGTTTTCTGGGGCTTACTACCTTTGAAAGGATTCCTAGGCCTAATATTGTAAGTAACATGATTTTGCGATATGTTGATGATGGTCAAATATGAATTCAGTTATGTACAAAATAATATTAACCTAATTTTAAAAGCAAGTAATCAAATACTCTTGTGAAAGAGTTTGTAAAGCTATTAAAAATTAACCATAAAATATTTTAATGTGTTAAAATTAGTTCAGACTAGTACTTAGATGCACTTTAACCTATACTTTTTCTTATTTATCTAATATATATAATGAAATTATTTGGAGACTTGTGTCATAATTAGGTCGAAAATAAAACGAAAAGATTCTAATATAAGTAAATTTGTTTCTCTTAAGGTACTTGTATACTAAAATGAACTTTTACAGTTTTAAATGTAATTTGGTATACTAATAAATAAAGTGATTTTACACTTGAATTTTCAATAAAAATAAAATCGTCCGTTTAGTTTCGGAGTAATTGATTCGGAAAATTTGACTTTTTTAGGCAAAGATGCCTTATTTGACGTAGTAGAGATCGGCTCAAGTTAATTTTCGCTCTTATTACCACAATTTTTGAGAAATATGCTTAAAAAACTAACATAACATTAAGTAGTTTCTTATTAACACTCTGTTAAAACCCTGAAAAAATCGTCCGTCTAGTATAAAAGTTATTAGAACTTTAATCAATTTTAAGACCTACATTTGTGTAAATGAAACAGCTGTTGAAATTGATTGAAACGTTGCATATTAAGAACATGGCGTGAATATTTAAATTTTTAAAAAGTATAAGATTAAAAATTAGTATAAATGCTCTTTAGATTTGTTGCCTACAAATTTTTCTGAAAAATCGATGAATATCGAGATATTCGAGTAAATGGAGAAAATTTCACGTTTTCTTAGAAAATGCATGTAAATCTTAAAAAAATTATTATTTTGCCAGAAACTTTTGTTTTAAAGGGCCGAGATTAATAAAGTACCTAGGTAATACATGATATTAAGTGGACATCGTATATGAGATCGATTTTAATTAATTACCAACTAATTACGGTGACAAAATGGCGAAATTTTACAGAAAAAAGGAAAGTCCCAATTTCCGCCCCCTCTAATTCCCTAATTTTTGTCGGGATCCAAAAAATAAAAGAACGAGTTTTAGCAAATTTAATTCTATTTAAATTAGCTAGAATAGTCTTTTGGCGTAGGAGTCAAGATTAAGAAGTTTCCAACCAGATTAATTGTAGCAAACTAATTACGGTGACAAAATGGCGAAATTTTACAGAAAAAAGGAAAGTCCCAATTTCCGCCCCCTCTAATTCCCTAATTTTTGTCGGGATCCAAAAAATAAAAGAACGAGTTTTAGCAAATTTAATTCTATTTAAATTAGCTAGAATAGTCTTTTGGCGTAGGAGTCAAGATTAAGAAGTTTCCAACCAGATTAATTGTAGCAGATTAGTAATGACAATTATGACAATCGTATTTAATACAGTATTGCCAAATCCTTTTACTCTATCTCTCTCGCGCTTTAATTTATTAAATCCACCGCTAGATTCGCTCTTATCAGTATACAAGTACCTTAATGGAGAAGAATTATCTCATAGGTATGCTTTTAGAGGACAGAATAGTTACTAATATAATATTTTGTCTAATTCCTCTATTACTACAGTCATTTGGTGCTCAAAAAAGAGGTTACCTGGGAAGTTTTCCGGGAGTTTTGAAAATTGGTGATTTTATAGATTTCGATGTGCTCTTTCCGAATTTCTACTTTGCCATCTCGTATCTTTGCCGCTCCCGCCGCCATATTGGAAAAATGGCGCTTAAAAACCGTTTTTTTGACAATATCTCCTTTCCGATTCATTTTACGATAAAAACAGTTATATAATAAATTAAACTAGAGAAAAATTCCTATAATTTTTTAAATAACTTTTTTTTGTAAAATGAATAGTGCATGAGCGCCGCAAAATCTACTCCAACATGCGTTTTGGCCAGCTCCGGAAACCTTGTTAAAACTTATTTCTTGCAAATGCAAAAAGGGATGTGAGAAAGCCTGTGGATGCAGAAAGGCTGGATTAAAGTGCTCCATTATATGCACGAACACCTGGTCCATCAACAATAGCGAAGCGAAAGAGAATGCGCTAAATTTTGGAATAGTGCATTGCATGTGGATTAGGCCTACTGGGGATACCATGATAAAAAAACGTGCCACTTACTCTACCTCATGGTGGTGTGGAAATGAGTTTTTTGGCCAAAACACATGTTGAAGTAGATTTTGCGGCGGTCGTACGCTAAAACTATTCATTTTACAAAAAAAAAAGGAATTAAAAAATTATAGGAAATTTTCTCTAGTTTAATTTATTATATCACTGTTTTTATCGTAAAATGAATCGGAAAGGAGATATTGTCAAAAAACCGTTTTCAGAAGCCATTTCTCCAATATGGCGGCGGGAGCGGCAAAGATACGAGGTGGCAAAGTAGAAATTCGGAAATAGCACATTGAAATCTATAAAATCACCAATTTTCAAAACTCCCGGAAAACTTCCGAGGTAAAACTACCAAATGACTGTATTATATCCTAGAGATGAGTAAGTAACTCGAGGGCGAGTTAACTCAAAAAGTCGGCTCAATACTGTGAGTCAAGTGAATCGGATCATGATTTCCGAATTACTTTACTCTCGGTTCTTTTAATGAACGCCGGCGCATTTACCACTGTTGAGTCATCACGACTCGAACTCTATGACAGAAAGATAGAAACAACAAGTCGTTCGGTTCACGTGAATCAGCTGATTACTTTGTAAATAGGTAATGGAAGTCGGGGCTGATGGTAAATAGCGGCGGCAAATGGCCTTTCCTTTGAGTTTAATGATAATTCAACAGATGAACACAATGTATGCATAGGTGCACATTGACGTGCGAACCGACGTTCACTGTTTAGTATATGTTTAAGTTTTAGTTGCTTATTTACTTTCATTATTATTAAAAAAGGAAACAAAACAAGTAATACAAAAATATTTATTTTAATAAATGCAAACTGAAACAGTTCAATTTAGAGTAAGAATATAATAATAATAATAATACCTATTAAACGAACGTCTGAACTAAGATGCCGTAGGCTCTTGATGTATTTAACAATACTTGATGTATTTAATTCGATTTATTTAAAGGAAATTGAATTATAAGCATATAATACATCTATTGTTAATTTATAATAATTTAAGTTAAATAAATAAATTATAATATTGAATTATTTTGGTTTCAAGTAAAAAATATGATAAAACAAATATACAAAATAAAAACAACTTAAATAGTTGCAGCTAAATCTTTTTTATTCATTAATAGAATTTGGTCAAATAAGTATATTATTATGTGATCTTAAAATAAAAATATATATTTAATAATCCCTATAAACCTGAGAGTGTTAAATATAAAATCTTTAAAACAAAAACTAAAAAGTATACTGATAGAAAAGGCCTACTATACTCTAGATGAATTTTACTGTGATACAAACTTTGATCTAAAATAGCTTCCTATATTTTATCTTTTTATTAACATGTTGGAATTAATAATTTTTGAACACCTTTCTTCTTATGCTTTATACAATAATAATGATAATTTTACGAATCTTAAATTTTATGAATTTTAAACCATATGTATGTACTTTTAACTTATTACTATTCATTTTTTGTATTTTTTTTTTTATCAACTTGTGTTTTAACTTATGCTATGATATGTCCTACACCCTTTGGGTAATGATGTAACTTTTACTACTGGATTAATAAAGACACTATCTATCTATCTATACTTAATACTAATTTTGCCGAACCACATATAAAACAAATATGGCAGTAAAATACAAATACCTAGTTTAAGATAAATAAATAAATTTAGTTTTCTTCGTCAATGTCTAATTCTTCCGAGTCCTCATCGTCGCTTTCATTATTAACACTTATAATGAGTAGCATAACTTCTTCAGAATGAACCTCTCGATCATATGTCTCTAAAATTAATTTATTTGTGTGATTTGCACACTTGGACCAAATTGGTCTCGACACTTGAGAAAAAGCCTCATTCCACATAGCAAGAACGGCATCGTCACTAAAACCAGCTTTCCCGATGTGTTTGTCGTAATACTCATTACAAATTTCCCAAACAAGTTCTATTGGGTTGAACTGACGGTGATATGGTGGAAGCCGCAGTACTTCATGTCCATTAAATTGTCGACAACATAGTGTTGCTCTGTTCTGTTAGCTCCAGCTATTTGGAGCAATTCGGCTTTAAATGCGGTATCACTGAAATCTGTTTTTGGCCTTTAACCATGTTTGTATTTTTTTTGTCCAAGATCGGGTTGGTTGCTTTTCTTCAACCCGAGACTGGTACTTTAGCATTATCTAAAACAATAATGCTTGGATTTTGTAACCCCGGCAAAAGTCTCTCTGTCAGCCACGTTTCAAAATTTTCAGATAACATTTTTTATTTCATATTTTACAGCATCGTCTAACTCTGTTTTGGACTTTTTACGATTCCGTTTAACCGAAGCTTGAGGTTCCACATTTTCTTGTCGTTTTTAACTATTTTTGTTACAATCTTTTCATAGATTTTTAAAGCCTCACCCATTCGCCTTTGAACAGCTTTTATTGTCAATAAAGGTCCACCATTTTAATTTTCCTTTTGAAAATATTCCAACAAATTCAAAACTAACTGCTGTGATTGGGGATTTAAAAATTCACCAGAACGCATGTGGACTATTTTAACAATAGAACTCGTTAATAACCCTAAATATTTCTGGACCTACTTCAAAAACAAAAGGAATCAGTATAATCTACCTACAGTTATGCGCTACGATGACGTATCTGCTGATAATACTAATGATATTGTTAATTTGTTTGCATCTTTTTTTCTCCTCAGTTTATGGCATTGAGCAAGTAAATCAAATTCCTAATTACGGTCACTTACAGAATCACGTTGATATTACCTGTTACACAATCACCTTAACTGAAATAATTGATAGACTTCTCCAAACACCCTATAAATTATCATTTGGGCCTGATGGCATTCCACTATTCGTTTTAAAAAAATGTGTATTTACATTAGCGATACCACTACATAAAATCTATAACTTGTCACTGCACACTGGCATTTTCCCTGAGTTCTGGAAAAATAGCTTTTTAACACCGATTCACAAATCTGGTCCAAGAGATGACGTCAAGAACTATCGAGCCATTTGCATCCAATCTGAGATACCCAAGCTTCTTGATTGCTTGATCACGACAAAAATATCATGGGATACTGTACATATTATTAACAATGAGCAGCACGGTTTTATGCGTAAAAAGAGCACCTCAACTAATCTCCTTCTTTATGAAAATTTTATCCTCAATGCTTTTGAACATCAATCACAAGTAGATTCAATTTACACCGATTTCACGAAGGCATTTGATCGTGTTGATCATGTGTTACTCATAGCCAAACTAAGGGCTTTGGGTGTAGAAGGTTGCATGCTTGAATGGATTCATAGTTATTTATATAACCACACTCAGTTTGTCAGATGCTCAGGAGCCGTATCTTCTATTATTGTTACTTCTGGTGTTCCTCAAGGATCGCATATCGATCCATTATTATTTAATTTGTTTGTTAATGATATTAGCGAAGTACTCATTAATAGTAATTACTTAATGTTTGCTGACGATTTGAAGCTATTCAGAATCGTTGTTGCCTCTCTTTTGCAAAGTGATATCGATAATTTAGTTCGATGGTGTGACATCAATCTATTAAAACTTAACCCTGCTAAGTGTAATCAAATTTCTTTTACGAGAAGCAATAATCCTGTAATATTCGACTACCATCTCAATAATGTTACCTTAATCAGGGTACATTCTATAAAAGATCTTGGTGTAATATTCGATTTCAAGATGACATTCAAACCTCATATATCAAAAATCAGATCACAAGGGACTCTACCTATTTTTCTATTAATATATACAAATTGCTCTACTGTTCTCTGGTAAGGAGTCTACTAGAATATGGCAGTGTGATATGGAATCCAGCATATAACGTTGATAAAGAATCTATTGAGAATGTCCAATCAAAATTCCTTAGACAATGTGCATTCATGATGGGTCATCCAATAGGTGAATATTCCTACAGTTATATCTTACGCGAACTCAACCTTCTATCACTTGAGCGAAAAAGAGTGCAACTTGATTTATGCTTTTTGCATAAATTAATTAATTGTAATATAAACTGTCCAGAGATACTTCAGTTGATTAGCTTTAATATGAACGATCATAGAACAGGAAATTCAGAACTCTTTAAAATACCTAATCATCCTACAAATTATGGTCAAAACGAGCCCATAAGCAGATTACTCAGAACAGCAAACTCATTCCATAAAGATATAGAACTCTTTGACTCGTCACTATATTCATTCAAAAACCAAGTTAAACATTGTATAAGTAATTAAAATTAAAACATGGTGTAGCTAAATTTTATTGTATTTGTAAAAAATGTTTTTTATTTTTCTTATTTTATGTATTATTTCAAAACTATTTTTATGTAATTCTACTCTCATTTATTGAATTATAAAATGTAAAATGGCTCTGCCGTATAATAAATAAATAAATAAATAATAATAATAATAATAATAAAAGTGCTTTATTGAATTGACATATACAATTCAACAGGCCATTGACCGAGGTCCTTCAGCCTATATCTATAATATATTCAAAGTATCGACAATTAACATAGTAGGAATTAAAATATCATTAATTAATGTGAGAGAAAAAAAAACTGTTTAATTTATTATTTCCCATAATGTTCTTGACGGGTGTTTCCATCTTGCTCTGCCATTATGTACTCTTCTTACACATAAGCTGTCTAT
Organism: Rutpela maculata; assembly: GCA_936432065.2. NCBI lineage: Eukaryota > Metazoa > Arthropoda > Insecta > Coleoptera > Cerambycidae > Rutpela > Rutpela maculata. The sequence goes on from OW386285.2 coordinate 120,911,115, forward strand.
TAACTCCTTATTATGTTCGTTCTGGGAGAATCTTGTTGACAGATTAGTTAGTCTCTCTTCTATTGGTTGAATATTTGTCAGCTGGTATAGCAGTTGGTTGGGAGGATTGTGTAGGGGATTATTGGGGTGAGGGATTTTGGTTATCAGACGAAGGGCACTTGTTTCTGCTACCTTGAGTTTTTGTATCGCTGGGTTTTTACAGTTTTGGAAGATTACATGGCCATACTCCAACATGGGTCTGCAGATCGTTTTGTATATCCTACTGCCAGTTTCGATTTTGATTCCTCCTTTTTTATACACAAGGCATCTAAAGTGTTTCGCTCGTGAAATAATGTTTCTTTTAGTTTGTGCCATATGGCTATTAAAGTTGATTTTATGGTCGATAATTATTCCTAGGTATTTGGTGGATGTTTTTGGGTAGAGCATATGATTGTACATATTGAGCGTTGGGGAATTCGGGCCAGGGTTGTGATTGAAAATAATAAAAGTGGACTTTGCTGGATTAGGTTTTAGTCTCCATTTATTAAACCAATTTGTAGTGTGTTGTACCAGGTTTTGAAGGCTTTGTGTTGCTGTTGCTATAGAGGTATTATGAGATATGAGAGTCGTATCATCGGAAAACTGGAGTATATAAGCGCTGTGTGAAAAATGTTGGTCATCGTTGTAGGTAATAGATATCTGCACAGAAAATATTGTATAGCAATGGAGAGAGTGGCGAACCTTGCGGTAGACCTTGTTCTGTTGTGAACTCATATGAGAATGAGGTTGAAACTTTGACTTTTAGGTGGCGGTCTCTCAGAAAACAGTCTACTAATAAAATAAGGTACTTTGGACAGCCTAGCTTGTAAAGTTTGTAAATTATGCCTTTGTGCCATATGCTGTCAAATGCTTTTTCAATGTCAATAAATAGAGCTGCCGTTTTTCCTCCATTCAGTTTGGTGGTTTCAATATTGTTGATTAGCGAAAAAAGGGGGTGTAGTGTGGAACATTTAGTTTTAAAACCGAATTGGTGTCTGGGGTTGTGGTGTTCTACTCTTTCTTCTATTTTCTTTTTCAATATTTTCTCGAAGTTTTTTCCAATGACTGGTAGGAGCGTTATAGGTCTGAAATTGGTTGCCTTGGCATGGTCCGTGTTGGGTTTTGGTATTGCGACAATAGTTCCAAGTTTCCATTCTTCCGGTATGTATTGGTTAGTTAGACAAAATTCGTATATTTTTATGATGTGCCGGTGTATTTGAAGGTCAAGTTGTTTTAAGATGTTTTTTGATATCATGTCATGACCTGGAGCAGTGCTTTTTCCCTGGTTTAGTATCTCGAAGTAATCTTCTTCCTCGATGTTGTAGTTTTCTAATGGCATTCTTTCATTGATGTATGTTTTGTACCAATTCTCTATTTCCGTATAATTACCATTATCAAAGTTGTTGTTCTGCTTTTTTTTATAGGTAGTTTCGAAATGTTTTGCAAATATATCTGCATTCTCTTCGGGGGTTTTGTAACTTTTGCCGTTCTCCACTATTGGTCTATTAGTTGTGTTTTTATTGTTATATTTTGCCAATTTTTTAATTTCATACCAGTAATTTTTGCCTTTTTGTTTATTTATATCCTCGCATGTTTTAATCCATTTGTGTGTTTTAAATTCGGTAATCAATTTTTGAATATTTTTGTTGTATTTGTTGAGCTCCGTTTTCGCAATCGGGTCATTGTTGTTTCTGTATTCTCGATACATTTTTCTTTTCCTTTTTATTAGCTGTATGGAGGAAGTTCGTGGGTGTAATACTTCATTTCTGTTTTAGGCGTGTTCTGCAATATCGTTTCGGAGAGTTTATTATTAAAATGTGTTATATGTTCTCTGTCAATATGTCCCGAATTGTCTAAATAATTTAACATAATTTCTTTATACTATTGATATTTGTTTTTTTTTTTAAATTGTATTTCATAACTCTCTTGTGAGTTACTGGTTTTTGCAGGTCAATTTTAATTTTGAAGCCTAGGTGATCAGAATATAGGTCAGAAGTTAGTTCAACTTGTATATTGTTTTTAATATTGTCTGAATAAAGGAGATAGTCTGGTGTTGAATCATTGTTATTAGGCATAATGAATGTTGGCGGTGTGTCATATTTAGAAAAATTGGTGTTTTGAATAAAGTTGTTAATCTGCCTTTTCTTTAGTCTATTGTTACTAGCGTTGAAATCACCAACAATTATTGAGTATTTGTATAAGATACTTTTGGTAAAAATGTTTTCTTCGATTCTCGCGTTGGGATGAATGTACACTAGGAAGATGTGCAGTTTGTCGTCTAGAAAAGGAATATTGAAGTGCAGGCATTCGTTGAGCGGATTGTTTATTCTAGGTGAATTTTCTTTTCCCATTTTAATATCTGGATGCGATTGTATGTGTAGTGTATGTGTAGTTGTGCAGCTGGTTACCTTCGTATTGAAGAATGGTCCAATCCCTGTAAGATGTGTTACTTCTGCTGTTTATTTTTGCTTCGACAAACATTGTACATGAGATATCGTTCTTCTCAATATAATTGTTTATCAAATGTTTTTTTTTTTTTTTGTATAACTATTGATGTTTGAATACAGAATATTAATGTCTGACATGATCGTATTGTATGTTATTTGTGTCATTTATTGGCTCAGTGGGAGAAATTGCGTTTTCAACGTCTAATTCAAATATTAATATGTAAACTCTGTTTCCTGAAAAGATGGCAGTTGTATCCAAATTAAAATTGTTGATGAATCTTTTGCGGAGCTTAATTATTAGTTCTTCTCTGTCGTTATTGGTGGTGTTATTTAATTCGTTTATGTATGTGTTAATTATTGTGTCATGAACTGTCTCTGGTGCGTGTATCCTAGACTTCTTCCTGTTATCAGAGATTTCGTGGGATTTCTTGTTTAGTGATTTAATTTGTACATTTGGAATTCCTTGTATGGGTGTTGTAGGTCTGTTGGGGCATTTGAATGACCAGGCCTGGTGCTCTTCAGAATTGCAACTGGTACATTTTGGTGGTAATGTAGATGTACACTTGTTTAGTGCGTGGCTGCCAAAACATTTGGGACATTTTATAGGCGTGTTGCACATTTCCGTTGTGTGTGTGAAGGCCAAACATTTGCTGCATGGCTTTGGCGTTGGATAAATAAATAAATAAATAAAACGAGTAAAATTGCTCTCTCAGGCACTAATTGAAATAAGTGCACTATACCAGTCTTCTGACAAAATTAACTTGCCTCTGGAATCGCCAGCCGCATTTGACGACGACACGCGTTATGCAAGTTGGTTTGCTGTCGAACAATAGAAATGCCGCACGTCGGTCGTAACTTGACCACAAAGATTAAAACTTACGTTACAGATTAGGTTACAAACAATATTTCAATAAAGACAAGGAAGAATAGAGCTCCGGACGATATTCCTTACACTATATGACCGGGATTCTATCAGCGAACAGGCTTTATAAATACTATTTTTTAAAATCAAATTTTCCCTTAATAAAAAAATAAAACGACTATGTATATATAAAGAGATCATCGATAAAATATAGTTAATAAGCATAAGCTGTTTACTAATATATAATAATCAAAATAATGCATACGCGCCTTGTCTCTACAAAAGCGCGTAATTTCGAGTCAACAGTGTATAGAGGAGTTCAACAAAATATTACATTGGTAAAGAATTATCTAGTTCGCTAATCCCAAAATTGCTGATATAGCAATACCTTAACCCAACTCTTAACTAAAGTTGAAGTTAACCTTATATTGTGAAAAGCTTTTCATACCTAGCCGTTTTGATAAACTGATACATCTACTAGTTAGTCAATAATTCAATAATTGTAAAGAAAACTGTAAAAGTATTACATGTTCACGTAACTAAGTAGTAAACTTTCAGGCAGTGGATGTACACTATTGACTGTTAATCATAGTGTTTTATGTCACCGAGTAAGAGAGAAGGTAATCACATTTCAGTTTTTATGAATACTGTAATTATATCAGTAATGATCAATAAATTTGTTTAAAACCATTTGAATTTTTTTACGGAATATATTATTTCACTTGATTTAACTTAATGTAGACTTGAAAGTAATACAACGCAATTGCAACTTCTGTATTTTTAACTGCAGAGAAAAAAAGTGTATACTATATTTATTACTTTAAATGTTTCATAATACTGGAGTACTTCATTGTAGGGCCGGTTTTAGGTAACCGGAGGCCCTAAGCGTTGTTGTTCGTTGACAATAAATGCGCAGATCTGCGTACGAAATCTAAGCCCCCCCAAATGTGAGGCCATAAGCTGGCGCTTACTCAGCTTCTAGGCAAAACTAGCACTGCTTACCTGTGGTATTTTGTTTTCTTTTGTTCTTAAATACTTCACACCCAAGAAAAATACAACTAGAGAAGGATAATTTATTCCCAAAAGACTTATGTTGGCTCTTCGATCGCGTGACATCTGTTTGTTACGTCACCATCCAATTGCTCTTGCTTTTACATTTGTTTTGTTGTGTTTTAGAGTATTGTAACTATATTTCTCAGCATCAGAATATTTTGACATATCTCATTCTTTAACACCTTAGGAAACTACAAACTGTGCCCTTAAATATTAGCAGGGTATAATAATAATTACAGGTCTTTATTTGGGCGAAGTTCGCGTGTAATGCGCTCTTCCACTTAACGCTGATATTTGGCAAAGAAACTTTATTGAACTTGGCTGACCAAACTTACAAAATAAAAAAATGATCATTGAGACAATATTCCTTCTTTAGCTCAATCGGTTAAGGCGAATATGCTGATCGACTCGCTACCGCGCTCTGGGTTCGACCCCCAGCCCCGGTATTGACAACACCGGTGGATGTATGTCTGCGTTTTTCCGAATGTGTAACCCCCTTCCGGACAGCCTTAGCTTTGGATTTGGGGGTTGTCTACTATCTGTGGTGTGTTTTTTTTATTGTTATGCCATTTAATTTACTATACATCAGTGTTCGACCGACAGATTTTTTTTTGCTGATACCGATGTATCGGTCATATTTTTTTTACCAAAATCGAAATACTATAACTTTCTATATTTTGCTAATACCAGAATTCGTAAATATCGGCAGTCAAGACACATTATACCTATAATGTGTCTTGACTGCCGATAAGAATTAGATCGTAACAAACGCGATCATCGTAATTTCTGCGACTGAATCACTGATATTTATATATTATACAGATCAGTGGACTGAATTCGTGAAAGCCCGAGTCTATACGTTTGTTTTGGTTTTGAATGAATGAATGAATGCTTTATTCAGCCTGAAGCTGTTTACCTTACAAATACCTAAAAGTACAATAAACACGTTAGCTGCGATACATATCCTTCACGATATGTATTGAATTATTTTGATATGCGCACCACAAATCTGACATAACCTTCCAGCATGCGAAATCAGATTTAACTACTTATACTTAGAATTTTACCACTTGAAATATAGCTTTAGAATCGTCAGAAATTACTGAATTCATATCAGAAACAATACAATACATATCGCGAGGGTTATGTAATGCATATGAATAGAAAAACATAGTTCACTTGCGGTACATATCCTCCAGGATATGTACAGGTTTTAGCACCGAATGAACAGACATCAGTATTGTTCTGTTATTGAAAGCCGTCGGTATGTCTAATCATACAAGGAAAATTTTAGAACTCGCTGTTGAACGGTTAAGTGATGAGAATATTATTTCTACCACCAATAAACTTGAAATCAGCAAATTTTTAGGAGTTACACTGGCAATGGGCTTGACAACATAGTTCCTACCATAAATCTTTATTGGTAAGAGCCCCTATATATCTTCTACCAGATACCATTATCAGGTATCTGCTCGTGCAGCACTGACCTATCCACTCTACTATCATGTGACCTATGCAAGCAATTGTTTTTTTAATTACATTTAAAAAATATTTATACAGTGTGTCCCACTTAAGGACTACCCACCACCGTGAAATTTTTATTTATGAACCGTTTTTTTTTTTTTAATATGTAAATCTCGCAAAAAGGCATTAGAAACATGTTCTATTAATTCCGGAACTCAAAGCCACAGCCAACAACGACCGCTGTTCAAATGCGAAATATTGAGAAGTACTATTAGGGATTTTTTTTTTTTAAATATTGGAACGGATTCTTATTTAGGACCACCTATATAACGAAATTTAAAGTAAAAGAACACATTACTTTTGTATTATTTAAATTATTTATTGATAAAATTATTATTATTATTATTTAAATTTTTATTTATTTCGAAACTTTATAAACAATCACTATAAACCTGTAAAAAAAATAGATTTTTAGATTTGTAAGGACCTGAGCAGTTTGTGTTATTAAAACTTAGCACTATTACTTAATTAACTAATCGCACAATTTCCACTTTTTCTTGTAAAGAATAATGAGCCATTATTATAATAATACGTAATAACTAAGTTGTTTTAGTCCTTTATCAAAGAACTAATATGCTAGTTAAACAGTGTCAGTGACAGCCATTTTTCAACTAACATTTTTTGTTTTCCACGCCTGCTAAGTTTTAATAACACAAACCGCTCAGGTTCTTACAAATCTAAAAATCTAAATATTTTTTACAGGTTTATGGTAATTGTTTGTAAAGTTTCGAGATAAATAAAAATTTAAATAATAATAATTTTGTCAATAAATAATTTAAATTTTGTATTTTAAAATCTTATTTTTAATGTTTTGGGCCACCCTGTTTTATTATCACGACAAAAATTGGTACAATAGGTATACTTGAATAAGAATCCGTTCCAATATTCTAAAAAAAAATCCCTAATAGTACTTCTCAATATTTCGCACTTAAACAATGGTCGTAGTTGGCCGTGGCTTTGAGTTCTAGAATTAATGGAACATGTTTCTAATGCCTTTTTGCGAGATTTACATTTTAAAAAAAATATAAATAAAAATTGGTTCATAATTAAAAATTTTGTGGGGGTGGTTAGTCCTTAAAAAAGTAAAGTAAAAGTAAACTTTTTTTTCATTTCCAATAATAACAGAAATAAAGGGGAGTCGATATATAATGAATAACTCTGTACATACAAAACTGTTTGCACTAATGAAAGCTTATTATTTATTACAATAGCTAGTCGTTATTTTAAATTCGCAAATTTTGAAAATCTCAGTGCTTAAAAATGTTGAATTGACAAAAACATTGGATTGATTTGATTAAATCAATATTGAATTAAAAATGTAAAATATAATCGATAATCGCTTTTAATTTTTTTTTAAGCTCATCCTCGCATCTTAGGTGTTAGCAATTTTTATAATGATAATAATATTTGTTACCATTTATTTTTTTTAGTGAATAAACACTGATAATGACTATAAATATAATATAACCTTGTTTCTAATTCACATAAATTTGTGTTTTTAGATTTGTCATAATTAATGCTGGAGTAATATATGTCTACTTTAGTAATTTTCAAAGTATAGATGAAGATGAGTATGGAGGTGCATGGGAATTAACGAAAGAAGGATTTATGACATCATTTGCAGGTTTTCTGGTAAGTAAATAAATTTGTACTATTGTGGCCGAATTAAAGTAAACAACTGATTTTCCCATTGTAACTATGGTCCTATTTAGTGAGGCATCAATCACAATATTTTTTTATTACTTAAGGTACTTGAATACTAAAATTAACTTTTACAGTTTTGAATATAATTTGGTATACAAATAAATAGTGATCTTACATTTGAATTTTCAATAAAAATAAAATCGTCAGTTTAGTTTCGGAGTAATCGATTCGGAAAGTTTGACTTTCATAGGCAAAGATGCCTTTTTTGACGTAGTAGAGCTCAGCTTAATTTTTTAGAAATATGCTTCAAAACTAACATAACATTAAATAGTTTCTTGGTAACACTTTGTTTGTTACGGTCGATTTTCACATTTAATAATGGCCAGAAATTTATGTACTAATTTTCGTTGTTTTCCAAAATTTTATTGTGCCTTTGAGCTTATTGGTACCGTCCCTCGCCAATAGATAATAATAGAGTATAACTGGTTGCATAATAGCACTACCTGATGGTTCGTGTCGGCCATTCAAATGCGCTTTGTTACAGGAAGTATGGGTGAGAGCGTTCAGATATTCATTAAGAGAGTGCATTGCAAAAACGCCCTTTTAAAGCTTCTACGATGGCCAGTATCGTTGATTAAACCTTCTTTTGGTGGGTAGATTTATGAGGGGATGGCTTTCAGAGTATATTATGATCATATTTGTGGATATAAACGAAGTTAGGAAAATCCATTCTAGTTGTGGGGTTCGCTGTGAAGTGGAAATTCTGAGCGTACCGAGACGGAAGACAAGAACTTGACATTTTGATAGGGGACATTTTCTTGATCATTTTTCCTTTTGCTGCTAGAAGATTGAGTCGTCTGAATACGAGTTTTAGCAATATTGTAAGTTTTTCTCCATTTATGGGATTTAGTATTCATCACGACAAGATTAGTCGTATTTCCATTTGGTTTTGAGTATCGTTTTGGGGAAATGCAGCTACGGATTTCCGGATAAAGTCAATTTTCAAAGCACGTGGCGTCGTCTGAATGCAAGACTTTGGAGTGCCATTTTGATGGCAAAGGACCTCTTTCAGCCCACATCACATCTCAGGTACGTCTCTTAAAGTTGAAATAGATTTGTAATTTAGGTTATTTATTTTATTGCAGGCCTGTTTGTTTGTTTGTTCGTTTGTTAGTTGTTTCATTGTTGAGTATGTTACAAGTATTGGGATCTATTTGTTAGTTTATGGCTATTTGGATTGTTACCTTATGATTTTACTTGGATCTGTTACTCGTATTCTACTTCAGATTTTATGTCACATTCTACACTTTACGAGGGACTTCCAGCCTGTCTCTGGTTTCAACTTCTAGTCCAGATTTTGGTGTCTAGATGGTGGATTATTGCCTGACATCTTGTGTATGTATGGTACTGGGGATCTCGGCACGTTACCTTAGACTCCTCGTAGATGGTCTACCACCTGCGGCTGTTATCACCTAGAATTACGCTACCCTGGTAGGACGGGAAAAGGTATTCAGACACTACCAAAGGTAAGCGGAATCATATTCTCTTAACGAGGGATCCGGTACATCAACTCAACGTCCACGGGACAGTAAAATAAATTTTCAAGGAATATTGGTAATATTTTGCTCGTAACGTAAATCTCAGTAACATTTTAGATGTCAGTAATATTTGGTATATTTTGTGTATCGTTACTTCACTAACTGAATAGTTTTGCCTTATTTTACAAATAGATGTCAATAATTTTAAGTAATTTTATGTTTTACCGTACCTTGGGTCACTTTTAGTTTTTTTGTCACGCTTCTGGCATATGACCTTTTGTACATTTATCAAGGATTTATTATTTTGTAAGATATTTTGTGTATATTAGGTTAAGCATGTGGGCCCCACTTATTAGTGCACTTTTTAGGGTATATTGTGATACATTGTACTGCGTACCGAGTTATCGGTGATAATTGTGAAATATTTTGTACTAGGTACCCTGATATTTTATTAAATGTTTAATTAGAACAACATTGTCTTTTATATCTGACCACCTACACCACCAATTATCGAAGCCACCCCCAAGGACCTGACTAGTCGGCCGTGTGGACTCCCTCCTCACTAGTGTGTACTGCACGTAAAATATTAAAATTTTGTTCAGGGCACAGGGTGACTACCCTACCCTGCGTTCGAGGTTTAGCAGCCTTTGGGGCCCCCTTTTATAAGTGGGCCCAGGTTCTGTAACATGAAAAAATCTAGCATAAGAGTTGTTAGAACTTTAATCAATTTTAAGTCCTACATTTGTGTAAATAAAACAGCTGTTGAAATTGATTGGCAACGTTGCATATTTCGAAGATGGCGCGAATATTTAAGTTTTTAAAAAGTATAAAATTAAAGGTTAGTGTAAATGCTCTTTACATTTGTTGCCTACAAATTTTTCGAAAAAACCGATATAAATATCGAGATATTCGAGTAAATGGGGAAAATTTCACGTTTTCCTAGAAAATGCATGTAAATCTTAAAAAAATAATTTTGTCAGAAACCTTTGTTTTGAAGGACGGAGATTATTGAATAAGCATCTAGATAATACGTGATATTAAATGGACATCGTATATGAGATCGATTTCAGTTCATTACTGATTAATTACGGAGACCAAAATGGCGAAATTTTACCGAAAAAAAAAAGTCCCAATTGCCGCCCCCTCTAATTCCCTAATTTTTAATAATAATAACACTTCTTTATTTCAAGGAATGTTTTACAATTTATATTTCAATAAAAAGTAGAACAAAAAATGAAATGACGTCAAAATAGTTACTTACAAAAGAAAATAACAATAATTATTAGTGTGAAAAGTATTCATTAATGCTATATGGTTCCATATTAATTAAGAAATTCTTAATACATTTTTTAAATTTTTTTATATTTTGAATGACTTTTAAATTCTGTGGTAAACTATTAAACAATCTAATGCCCATATAAAATGGGCTCCTCTCTGTTAAACTTAACCTATGTACAGGATAGTTAATATTAAGTGTCCTAGTTGGATACTTGTGATATATATTAATTACTTCAAAAATTTCTTTATTTTTGAATACAAATATTAATATTTCATAAATATACAGAGCTACAACTGTCAATATTCTATTAATTTTAAAAACTGTTCTGCAAGATTCATTATATTTTATGTTATAGATGAGTCTTAAGACTCTTTTTTGTATTATAAAAATTTTGTTTATATTCATATTACTACCCCAAAAGATTATTCCAAACTTGGCTGTCGATTCAAAATTTACAAAATAAATTATCCTTAATGATTTTTCATTTAAATATTTATGAATCACACGTATGCTATAACATATTTTATTTAGTTTTGGACACAATTACTCTATGTGCGATGACATGTCTAAATGTTCATCTATTTGTATTCCTAAAAACTTGACATTTCTTGATAGCTCTATATTCTCGTTGGTAATTTTTATTTTATTAGGAGTTTCAATTTGAAGCTGTTTTGTTCGAAATAACAAAATATTTGTTTTTTCTACATTTAATAAAAATTTATTTTTTGAATACCACATTCTTGCTTCTGAAAATAAAGTATTACTTTCATTCAGGAGCTGAGGAAAATCTTTAGCTACAATTAATAAATTAGAATCATCAGCATAGTTGGTAATGTGATGATTGCTGACCTTTATTATATTACATAAATCATTTAAATATATTAAAAACAAAATGGGGCCAGTTATACTGCCTTGCGGAATGCCTATGGGATTTACTTTTATTTCAGATTTATGCTTCTTACCATCTTTTTCTACTATGACTCTTTGCCTTCGGCATGATAAATATGACTTAAACCATTCTAACGCATTTCCTCTAATGCCATACATTTCTAATTTAATCAGCAAATATTCATGATTTAGGCAATCGTAAGCTTTTGATAAATCTAAAAATATTCCAAGAGAAATATTGCCTTTTTCAAAAGAATCTAATATATGTTGTGTAAATTGAAATATAGCAGTTTCTATTGATCTACCTTTTATATAACCATGTTGGGTTTGATTTATAAGCTGACGGGCTGTTAAGAAGCTTATTACTCTATCACACATGGCCATTTCAAACAATTTTGAAAATGATGGTAATATACTTATAGGTCTGTGATTTTCTAGAAGTTCAGGGTCGCCTTTTTTGTATAATGGTTTAATTAAAGCCAATTTAAGTTGTTCAGGAAATATACCATATTTAAATGAATTATTAATAACAAAGCATACTGGTTTAACTATGAATTTTATACAAAATTTTATGATGCTGTTGGGAATCTCATCTTCTCCACTAGTGTATTTATTTTTTAATCTATTAGATAAATCGATTAATTCATGTTCACTTACAGGTTTTACAAACATTGACTGGTGATTTTGTTCAATATTACAATTAAATTGAATTTGTTCAACTTTGCTTAATAAATCTGGCACAATATTGATTAAAAAGTTATTATAATCTTCAGCTATCTTTGAAGGACAGCCTGTAACTTGAATTTCATTTTTATGTTTTTTGCCAGTTATTTCATCGTGTATACTCCACATACATTTGTTTTTGTTATCAGACATTGTAATTCTATTTTCATATGTTTTTGATCTTTCTTTTGCTAATAAGTTATTGTATTTTTTCTTGGCTAAATTGTAACTCTCTATATATTTATTATCGGTTTTTGACAGTACAAACAATATATCTAACTGAGTTTTGCATTCCTTTATTTCTTGATTTGTTGTATTATTCTGTTTCTTATTTTTTCTGTCTACATAGTATGTTAGTGGAAAACTTTCGTTGAAAATATTAATGAAGATATTCATAAAATAATTCCACTGTTTGTTTATTTCGGATTCTTCAAACTGGTACAATTCATTCCAGGTCTGCTCCTGTAATCTTAAAATAAAATTGTTTTTATTATGTTCTGAAAAGAACCTTCGATAAGTGTGTTTACTCTCGTTTGCAAGATTCAATGAAAAAGTTATCTTTTGTGCAGTGTGATCAGAAATGAAGGAATGCAAAATATTGGTTTCATAGTCGTTTTCATAATTAGTGAAAATATTATCTATACAACTTTTCGTATTTTGTGTAATTCTAGTATATTCATTAATCGTTATAGAGAACGAAAAGGAATCTAATAACATTGTGATGTCTGCTAAATATTTATTGTTGTCTTTTAATTCTATATTAGAGTCTCCTACGATAAACGTTAACTTATTTTCTGTAAAAATTGTTGTTAAAAGTTGTTCCAGTTTTTCAAAAAATAGCTCTATACTTCCATTTGGGGGTCGGTATACACTTACAATTATTATGTTCTGGTTATTTACAAATAGTTCTGCAGCTGCACATTCAAATTCTCTACATAGAGATAAATTATTTAAATTTTGGCGCACTTTGCACTTCACTGAGTTCCGACAGAACACAGCAGCTCCACCATGTTGTCCTCGTTCTCTGCAAAAACTTGTTACCAACTTGAAATCATTGATTGCATGTAGTTGCAGTTGATTTATGGATTTCCAATGTTCTGTTATTGCGAGGCCAATACAGTCCGAATGCTCTGACAATAATACATTAATCGCATCTACGCTGTTTCCTATCGATTGTACATTTTGATGTATAATACTGAGCTTTTTCTTCATTTCACTTCTAGGTCTTTTTTCCTTTTCTGCAATAAAAAATTAAATTTGTCTACCCTTGAATCTTTTGGCCAAAAATTTGCTTGTTTTGACTGTTGTTCGAATTCTACTGGTATGCCGATTTTAAATGCACTCTGAAAATCATAGTACAATGTCATTTTTTCCACTACTACATCTGAGTTGGGGCATTTTTTAAGAATCATATTTTGCAATTCGTGTTCGGTCATGTCAGGTTTTAGTCGGGATACAAAGTACCAGGACCTACGGGGCAGTCCTTTGATTGTGTCATCTGAAGTTCCATAGAACAGTGGTTTCTTATGTTGTTTTAGGTTTCGTTTACGATTTCGTACATCAATCCATTTTCCTTCTTCTATTATTTCCCTTTCTGACTGTGTATTATTATTATTTTGATGCTGCATGTCTGGTTCTTTCTCTCTGTCTAACTCGATAAGTGGTGGCTGCGAGGTTGATTCGGTAGCAAACTGTTTATGTTTGACTTCAGTAAAACCTTCATTTTGTGAGGTTTTGGTTTTTTGATTTGATTCATTCTTAGTGACAATCTCAGGTATCAACTGCTGAGGTACTTTTATGCCAGTCATGGGTGGATAGTCATTTAACTTTAATATCTCATTAAATTTATTTTTCGTATATGTTTCAAGCTCTTCATATGATGATTGTTTATTTTTACTAATGTTGTTGTCGTTTGTTATGGTCGTTTTTTTGGTATACTCTCTGTTATCATTCATTTTATTTGTATTTTCTTTTTTGTTGTGTGTGTTTCTAATGTTTTTATCATCATCTGGTACTCTTGTTTTTTGTTCCCCTTTTTTGGGTTCATTATAATTAATTAGGTTTAATAAATATATTTTATCATTCAACAAGCCTATTTTCTCCCTTAATTCATTTATGATGATATCTTTCTGCTGTATTATACAGTTTAAATAATATTTTTCGTCATTGTTAACACTGTTTTGTGTAGACTCACTCAGAGTGAAATCACAATTGGTTGGTTCTGAACTCTTGGTTTTAATATCACAGCATATTAATTTTGAACCTGTTATTTTCACACCTTTGACGCGTTTAGCACAACTAGGGTGAAAATATAAGTTACACCTTTCACACTGTAATCCATTTAGCACTTTACTATTGCAGTAATTGCAATTTTTGTCAGGAGCTACTGAAATTGAAATGTCCTTTTCGGCCATCTTGATTCAAAATTCATTTTTGTCGGAATCCAAAAAATAAAAAAAAGAGTTTTAGCAAATTTAATTCTATTTAAAATAGCTAGAGTAGTCTTTTGGCGTAGGAGTCAAGATTAAGAAGTTGCCAACTTTTGAAGCACAATATTTGCAATATTTTGCCCTACATCGTCGACATTTCAGTAAATATCTCCGTAACGAAAAGAAAAATCAAAATTCTGATGATAGCAAAATATTTGCTGTGAAAAGTACTCGATATAATTTTTTATTTCAAGCTAGCTCTTACCGTTTCAGAGATATTTGCGTGAAATAGTAAAAAACAGTTCGCATTTCGGAGCTGAAAAAATTACAAAAACATGCGATCTTGATACGGTCATATTTTTCGAAAAACACCAGCGGGGTGGCCATACAATGTCACAACATAAAGAGGAAGACTTCCAGTTAAACCTGATCGTAAATTGCACATCGAAATTGGAAAATTCGGCTCGGCACGAACAAATCGAAAGTGGCATTTTTTTAACTTTAATGATTTTGAAGGCAGTTGAAGCGACGATTTTGATAAATCATTCGCGATCCGCGTACGGTATTTGGTAACTTATTGAATGTCGGCATCGAGACGTGGTAAAAGTAGTTTAAAAAGAGATAGTCGACATTAATAACCTAATAACTCTTAAAATATTGAGAATTACTCGACGAAATATAGCGAGAACAAATATAGCAGATTAGTATACGACAGTTATGACAATCGTATTTAATACAGTGTTGCCAAATCCTTTTACTCTACTCGCACTTTAATCTATTAAATCCACCGCTAGATTCGCTCTTATCAGTATACAAGTACCTTAATTATCCCTTAATTGTGATTTGTTGTCAAAATAACATAATTGACATGACTAATATAAAAACTCCCCTTTACAAAAGAAAGACTACTGGTTAAAAAAATCTATTATTTTAATTCAGTTCTAAAAATACTTTACATTATTAAATACTTAACGAAGCACTTTCAATTTCTTAATAATTAATGGATTTATAAGCATGAATCTTAAAGCACAATATGATAGATTTTCTTTCTTGCTGAGTTTTCACAGAACAAATAATGACTGACTAATCATCATCATAAAGCAGAATGATGCGTAAGTTTAATTTTTTCTATTTTTTTTTTTTTAGGTCACCTGGATAATAATATACTCTGGATTATATTATGAATCAGACAAATTGTCAACGTAAAATTTAAAAGCAATAGTGAGGTACCTATTCCAATTTTGTATCAAAGTTAATAAACAATATATTTATTTCAAATTGTTATATATTATATTATGTATATAGCTGTGTTCATAAGTCAAATAAACAAGACAAACTCCTAATTAGATATAATAAAGAAATTATTCAACGAATTAAGTATTTGTCTGCATCATCTTTTATTCGGTATGTAAACTATGGATTCTTCATAATTTCTAGTTTTATATCAATATTCTTGTTTTCTAGTCATCGGAATGTTACAGACATTACTAGCTTTATTTAAATTACTTTTATTACACCTTAGCCAGGAAAAGAGCATAGTAATGAGTGCACGTGATCGGTGTGTGTAACAAATCCTGTTGGTGTTTAAATTTGGAGGGGGTGTTATTAAAAATAGTTTTTACAAAGGCTTATCCCTCATTACAGAGAATTTTAATGGCAGTGATTAATAATAGAAATGTCCGTTTTAGCTCAAGAGCTGAAAATTTTTAGAAGTTAATAGTGCCTTATAGTAAAATATCTGATGACTTATTTACATCATCGTTGTATATGACCAGAGCCTTAATTATTACCAAATTCTATTTTTTGCCCTAAACAATCCAATAACAACATACTGTTTATACATTGTGATTAACACGTTAACTACGGTACCTACCCTGGGGTCAAGTAACAGGTCATTCTATATACAAGGTGATCAATTTCATAATACATTAGTTGTGTACGGGAATATATAACCAAGTGAGCATACATACATTTTGTTTCAAAATTTTTCCATTTCTCAATGACGGTTCTTGTTTCCGAAGTCAAGTGCGGCACTAGCGACAGCTCTTGGAGAGTATTAATAATTATTTACCATAATAATAATAATAATAATAGTTTATTTATGTTAAAATCATAAAAATATACACACGAAACCGAGATTACAGTTTTCCATTTTAGAGTTACTATAATTTTAGTCTTAGAACGCATTCTTAACGCCGGAGTCAAGTAACGTTATTAAATAATGTCTTAGTACTTGACCCTAAGGACAAGAAACATACCAAATTAATGTTTCTGAAAAATAACCCCCGCGGTTAACGTGTTAAATATAAAGCAGGGGGAAAAAAATTTATATTTTTTCTTAAACTCGCGATTGGCTTTGTCGCCAGCTTCCATTACACTTTGAGAGCTGAAAATTGGTACACATACTCACCTACAGACACAATACAATCTATTGAAATTTAATAAAGAATATAACCAAGATCAAGCAGGACTCATATGGACATGGTCTGTCAGCCACATGGGGACTGAATAAGAAATGTTAGTACTAGTGATGAGAATAGTTGAGATACGATAATCAAATTAGTCGATTAAATGTCTCAAGATGATCAATTATTACTCCGAAACATTTGTAGTATTGGTACAATTGCTCGAAGAACGCGGGCAGCCGAGTCGATTATTCTCTCGGTTTCAAAGTTGGAATGCTTGATCGACGATGACGAACACTACAAAGTATGATACAGGTTAATTATTACTTATTAGTTGACATTGCAAGCACAGTACAGTACAAGTAAAAACAAAATGTTTTTTTAATAAATAGGTACATATTTAATTTGTGCGTAATTAATTAACAGTAGTATTTTAAATAAGCAATTGCTGTTATCCATTTATAAAGTAAATAAAACATTAAAAATTAGTATATTACTACTTATTTTTTATTTTTAAATAAATGCAAAATGCACTGAATGACAACAGAAATAACAATATAATTTTCCATAAAAAACAAAAGAAACAAATTTATAATTCTCAAAAATAATAAAATGGGAAACCAAATTTTTATAGTAGTACATAGTGCAAGATGAGAATGAATTATCAAATCAGTATGTTCGGTTAGAATTAGATGGCTACTACTAAAATGAGTATGTTAGTCGATTATTAAAATATCTCGATTATTCCCATCACTAGTTAGTATGCTCATCTTAGGTTAGTAATATTCATTAAAAAATCTTTTGCACTCTTTGGAAAAGGAACGTGATGTGAGCTTTCTCCTGTCCTCACGACCAATGCTCACTTTCACTGAAATTACAGAATAGCCATCCTGGCAAGTAAACATTATCAATACCATCCATGATACTGCGAAAGAGAGATACGCTCTCACGCAGAAGTCCCCTTCTTGTGTCTCCGCCATAGCATCACTTGTTGGTACAACCAAGGCAGAGGTCAAATCTTCTTTGAGATGTAAAGAAATATGTGACCTTAACCGAAGTGTTCAGAAGCTTATCCTTCAATGAAATAAAAAATTACGATTTGTAAAATAATTAAAAACAATTATATTTTCGTTTCACTCGCTCTAACTTAAAAACGGTACAACGAATTGGACCAAAATTTTTACCATGCTATCACTACATATTTGTCAACAAAATGTGTTACTGTGAAGGTCAAATTTTAATAAGTGTAGAAAATATAATTTTTTTTCTAAGGCTATGTCCATAGAATGTGAAGTTTCAGGTTTTAATATAGCAAGCGAGAAACTTTTTTATCTTTCGAAATAGATACCAAGTATATCGAGAAAAAATAAGATAAAGGATGGACGTATTTTTTTTAACTGTTTTTTCTATTAGCAGTATGTCAAAAAGTGAATAAGACTTTTGAGCAAATCAATGGAGAGCCATTAAATCTTGTATTAATTACATGAGAGAACACATTGCTATGTCCCACGTTATTGAATAAGTCATGCTGCGAAAATGCTATAAAACAGTAATTTGTTGAATATAATTTATTAGACTACTTAATCACAACAACATGTTACTAAGGTTTACACAAAAGTGTTACTACCTTAAATAAAATACATTTATTCACACAGGAATTATCATTTCTAACGCTCTTCCTTAATTCTTTTGCAATAATCCTAAACCTAAAATACATTTTTATGTTTACATTTAGGCAAAATTTTTGTTGACATCAATCAAAACGTAGTTCAACTCCACAAGATGTTTATCCACGATTTCTCTTATAAAATGATGCCTAATATCAATATGCTTTGTTCTTTCATGCACCACATGATTCGTTGCTAGTTTCATGGCAGGTTGATTATCCACATACAATTTTACAGCCGACTGCTCACCTACTAATTCACTCAGCATTCTTCGTAAGAATAGTGCATTCTTAGTCACTTGCGACAATCCCATGTACTCAGCCTCTGTGCTTGAGAGCGTAACTGTCTCTTGCTTGCGATTTTCCCACGAAATCGTAACATTTGCAAGAAGGAAAGCAAAACCAGTAAACGATCTACGATCACACTCATCTTCTCCCCAATCACCATCGACATAACCCATCAATGGTTTACCAGTCTTTTTGAACACCAACGAATAATCTAATGATCCTTTGAGATAGCGAAGTACTCTTTTTGCACATTTCCAATGTTCGCTATTATAACGTGTTAAATTGGCTTAACTTACTTACTGTATGGGAAATATCTGGTCTGCTACATACAGATACGTACATCAGCCGCTGTTAAGGTAATTGTTCAGGACAGATATTACTCCCACTATACTAGTTTTACATCCAACTCCATAGGCATATGCTAATCGGTTTACAATCGGACATATTGAATCGAGCTAAAATGTTTTCAGTGTACTTCCTCTGATCTAGAATTACACATCCATTCTCTCTGCGGATTCGCATGCCCAACACGTGAGTTGCCTCACCTGAGTCTTTCATCTCAAACTTTGACATCAATTCCTTCTTGATTTTGCATCTGTCTTGATCACTTTTACAAAATAAAAAGAAATCATCTATGTATAAAGCTAGTAATCGCTACTGAATTGCCCATCTTTTTTACGTAGATAGATAGATGTTTATTGGTGCAATATACACAATGGTGTTTACACAAGTCAAAAAAAAATTACATGAGCAAGAATATTATACTAACCTAACATATGATAATAAACGCGATACAATATAATATAGGAACTTAGTAATAAATGCAACATACAGATATAGCTTGAATAAACGAAACAAGTAAGATGGTTGAAAGTTAAATTTTATTGAGATTGCTGTTTAAAAACTCATTAGTAAAAGGCGTTTTTGAGTAGGTAATTTTTTATTCTAATTTTGAATTGGATATGGCTTAGACACCTTATTGCAAGAGGAATAGCATTGTAGAATTGTATTCCTTGGTAGCATGTACCAACTCGCGTTCTGTTTAGACGATGAAAATGAGTATGTACATTTTTGTTATTCCTGGTGTTGTAAGAATGAACTTGACTCCTAATGGTAAATGAGTGTTCGTTATTTTTTACGTAAATAGACACTGGAATATGTACGTGCTTGGTACAGTCATAATTCCAAGTCTAGTAAACTGTTCTCTACAGTCGTCTATATTTTAAGCCGGAGATTACTCGGATGGCTTTCCTTTGTGCCGAAAACACGTTGGTGGAAGATGTTGAATGGACCCAGACTAAAATGGCATATGATATGCTGGAGTGAATCAGACTATGTGGTATACTGTAATTAATGTATGTTGAGATACTTTTTCCACAAGACTTCGTAATAAGTAAGTGTATTTTGAGATTTTGCTGCAGACATGGAAGGTATGGTTCCTCCAGGATAGTTTGGTGTCAAGGTACACTCCAAGGAACCGAATAGACTCCGGGTTGGTTGCGTAAACTAAAAATTATTGTCTCGCTTTTCGTTTCATTCAGACAGAGATTATTTGAGGTGAACCATTCTTCAGTGCTTTGCTCGATATTTGGGATTTCATTTAGATCTTCAATACCACTATTAGATAGGGTTAAATTTGTGTCGTCTACAAATAGGATGGGAACGGCATTGACTTCAACGGAATTAGGAAAATAATTTTTATAGATTAAAAACAATATGGGCCCCAGGACCGACCCCTGAGGCACACCAAAATTTATTTTACGTGTTTCTGATTTGGTCCCATTATAAAGTACAAATTGTTGTCTGTTGGACAGTTAGGATTTCAGAAGACATACTGTCTTCTGTGAAACCATAGAATTGGAATTTATCAATTAATATCTCGTGTGATACGCAATCGCAAGCTTTGGTGAGATCAAAGAACATAGATCAAAACATAATTTCCTTCTCCAAAACCGGTATTTATTATGGAAGTTAAATTATCTATAGCGAGGGTTGTAGACGTTTTATTTCTAAACCCATATTGGTTGGTGTTGAAAAGGTTATTTATTTCCATGTGCACTGTAATTTGATTTTTTAGAAGTAATTCGTAGATTTTCGCAAGACAAGGAATCACTGATATTGGTCTATAATTAGCGGGGTCATTTATGTCATTTTTTTTAATAGATCGGCACGGCACTACTTTGGCTATCTTTAGATAATCCGGGAAAATGTTTTTTGATAAACATAAGTTAATTAGGTTTGTAAGAGGAATTAAGATAGAATCCTTAATGCCTTTTATGATTTTGATGGTAATATCAGGCGTCTTTACTTTGTTTGTTTTTGAGATTCGAGATAACTTCGGCTATTTCACAACTTGATACCTGGTTGAAAGAAAATTTGCTGTTCTGACTAAAATCTTTCAGGTAGTGAGTGTGTCGGACATTACATGGGGGCAATTTGTCGATAATTTTTTTTGCAATATTTACAAAATATTCATTAAAGTCATCACAGGAAATTTTGTCGGATGAGTCTTCGGAGGTTCGTTTGTGGTCGTTTACTATTTTCCACATTGCCTGTTAAACGGGTTTGCCAAGGTTTTTTATATTTATAGGTGAATTATATGAAAACAAAGAAGAGATATCGGAATTATTCAACAATTATTTCCTAGATAGCATTGAAGATATTACTTTGTCATTGAATAAAACTAATAATTATGAATATATATTAAATAATATGGAAAAACATAACTACACACTTGAAAGATTTAAATCACTCAATATCATACAGTTAAGGGAAATTATGAATGACATGAAAAATAAAAAGAGTAGTGTTGATGGAATAAATACGCAGATACTGAGAATATCCTTTGAAGCAATAAGTGACAGGTTTCTAGATGTTATTAACTCTTCGCTTGAATCAGGAAATTTTCCAGAGGCATGGAAAATCTCAACAATCATTCCAGTTGAGAAAAAAGTTAACACTATACTAGGAGAAGAGCACCGCCCCCTAAATATGGTCCCCAGCTATGAAAAATTATTAGAAACAGTCGTTAATGAACAATTAGTGGAATATTGTGAATCAAATAAATTGCTAACCAAACATCAGGCGGGATTTCGTAAAAACAATTCGTGTGAAAGTGCTTTACAAACTATTTTATATGACTGGAAAAGAGCAATAAATGATAAACATATTATTGGTGTAGTGTATCTAGACTTTCAAAGAGCATTTGAAACCATAGACAGAGACTTATTAATTTTAAAGCTTGAAAATTTTGGTATTAAAGGTACAACATTTAACTGGTTTAAAAATTACCTAAGTGATAGATCTCAAGTCACTAAATATGAAGGAGTAATATCTAATTCCAGAAATACTAAATTTGGAGTCCCGCAAGGGACAGTCCTCGGCCCTAGTTTATTTGTAATATACATAAACGATATAGTTCGACATAAACGTAAATGTGATATCCAACTTTTTGCGGATGATACTCTATTGTATTTTATTGGTGAAAATGTTGACGAAATATTATTGACACTAAATGAGGAGATAAATGTACTACAAAAATGGCTAAATGAAAATAATTTAAAAATAAATACTAACAAAACTAAATATATGGTTATAAAAAATAGATATAATGTAACTAATACTGAAAGTGATATAGATGTGTATATATATGGAAATAGAATAGAACGCGTAAAAGAATACAAATATTTAGGTGTGATAATAGATGACCAACTAACATTTTCAAAGCATGCTAGCTACATAACTGGTAAAATGGCAAAAAAAATAAATTTACTAGGAAGATTAAGTAATAACATTAGCCAATGGACAAAAACAATAATTTACAAATCAATCATTAGCCCTCATTTAAATTATTGCTCATCAATATTATTCTTGTTGAATAACTCTGAAATAGAAATATTACAAAAGAAACAAAATCAAGCACTGAGGATTATATTAAATTGTAATAAATATACAAGCAAAAAATTTATGTTAGACAATGTAGGTGTACTTAGTGTCAAACAAATAATATCATTCAATACAATGACATTTATCTATAAAATCCTGCATGGCCAATTACCTGCTCATTTGTTAGAATTATGTACTTACATAAGAGATATTCACCAACATATGACTAGAAGTAGAAATGATCTATATATACACACAGTTAGGACAAATTACGGACAGAATGATTTATATCATAATGGAATGGTTATGTATAATAGATTACCCACTGAAATTAAAACAAGTCAATCTCTGCAAATTTTTAAAAGACAATGTTATACTTATATATATAATAATGTAGATGTGTAATTTATATTAATGTTAAATTTAAAAACTTTTTGTTAAATTATGTATTATTTTTGTAATGTAATTAGCTATTGCTAATAAAACCTATTATTATTATTATTATTATTATTATTATAAAGTTATCATTTGAATTTTTCTTGGCTGCATTAATTGCACAACGGTAGATGGATCTAAAGTTGTTCAGTATGGCCTTGTTGTCATGGGTAGGATTTGTTTTGTGATATTTGTGCAGAAAGTGTAGGTGTTCACGCATACGACGAAGATTGTCATTGAACCAAGCTGTAGGGGTTTCACTAGACCTTTTTACTACCCGAGATGTTACTGGGAAAACAGAATCTATTGCATTTGTTATGATATGAAATAAGAAAACAAGATGTTGACATCTATATTTTGATTGAGAGTAAAGTCCCAGTTTAAATTTTTTTGGTAATCATTTAATTCAGTGAGGCCATTTTCATTAATGGCTCTATACGTTATTTTTTTGGGTGTATTTTGATATCAATATTGG
This sequence comes from Rutpela maculata, assembly GCA_936432065.2. NCBI lineage: Eukaryota > Metazoa > Arthropoda > Insecta > Coleoptera > Cerambycidae > Rutpela > Rutpela maculata. Next base: position 120,934,674 of record OW386285.2, read on the forward strand.
TCTCTAGATATATACCTAAATGATCTGACAATTTTGTGTCGATTGAAAAAGTATTTAATTTATGTGAGCTGATATTTGTGAATATATTGTCAAGACAATGATTTTTCCTAGTAACGCCCCTGAAACTACGTGAAAAACAGAATGATTCAAATAGATTTATAAGCGTTGCAGTATGTTGAACAAATTCGTTGTGGAAGTGTACATTGAAGTCACAATATTTTAAAATTGCCAGTAGGTGATCTCTATATTGTCATCAGTCTAATGTGGTCAAGTTCAACGGCAGCTATCTCACAATCCAATTTGACGGATAGCTTATTTACCTATTTCTATTTTTTTACAGTTTGAGTGGTTTATGTGTGCATATACGGCCACCCCACCATGGATATGGCTAATTCTACAAAACTTGGAAATAAGACTATAACCATTAATACTTTCATACTCAATTCATCGTTAGAACACCAGTGCTTTGTATGTTCATGTACAATATTCTAAAATGATGCAAACAGATGTCACTTGTCTGTTTTTCCTTTGGTTTATGTCTCTAAAAAAGCTAACTGAGTTTCTTGAAAATTTGGTGTAGCTAGGTTCGGATGCCTCCTAAAGTTGAATCTTTCAAAAGCGACGTTACGTGGCCAAAAGTTTTCCTGGTATACTGTGTCCATTAAATCGAATTTTATTCCTACTTGAAAACATTTACTGTTAGCTTTGGATTGCTCTTATTTGGTGGAAATGTGTTTAACTATCAGGTCTAGATCGTCTGTAATTTTGGATTTTCTCTTCACGTAATTTCTCACCGCGGTTTCATCTATTTTGTCTGGTACTCTGAAGATAAATAACCAAGCTTTTTTATTTTGATCAGTTCTACCTATGAATGTTTCATTTTCAGATGTTTCACCTGTCCCTATAAATATATTTCTCTTCGGACGAGGAATGATGCCTCGCGTATTTCTACTAACATGTAGTGCAGTTGAGCTGCCATCAGCTGTTATCTGTTTGATGTTGAAGGCAACCTGCTAGATGTTGGGGAATTATTCACATTGGGAGGTAGAAATGCTGGTTATGGTGATGTTTGTTGAGTAGCAGCTGAACCCAATACAGTTTGGTTCTGCTTTCTTCTATTGATTGCTTGTTCCTGATTTATTTCATTTCTTACATTATTCTGTTTAGATGATGCCATCTTCTGGAATTTTGATTTATCTATTTTATCAGTCAGTATTTCTAACTATGGTTGTTTGTATTGCAGTGGCGGCTCATGATATTGTCTGCAGAGGAGGCTTGATATTTTGAAAGACAATTAGAGAAATTTCTACAAGTAAAAGATATTAATTTGGAAGATTGGAAGATATGCTGCTTCTTCCAAAGGGAGGCTCAGCCTCCCCTGCCTCCCCTGCCTCCCCTGACGAGCCGCCACTGTTGTATTGACACTCTTTCAAGAAGCAATCTATTGTTTTCTTTTAAAATAATATTTTTATCTGTCATTTCTTCAATTAACTTTTTTAAGTATTCAATTTCCAACTTGGCTTTTTGTAGTTCACTTTTTATATATGTTCTGTTATCATCATTATTTATTTCACAGCATATTAATTTGCCATCACCTAATATTTTTAACTTGTTTGCATTTCTTTCACAACTGTTATGAGACATAAACCAAAAACAACAAATATCAACATGGTCTTAACTAAAACCCAAGAAACGGATGTCAGAGAAATAGCACAGGGAATAATCAGGGACAGTCTTAATGATAAGGCTTTTATGGAGACCCTTGCACTACAAATATCAGGTACCGTAGTAAAAAGTTTACGTGATGACTTTGCAATGATTAATAAACAATTAAATTCATTGGAAACTAAAATAAATAACATTGAGGTGGAAAATAAAAACCTGAACAAGGAAAACAAGCAATTAAGAACAAAGTTACATGAATTGGAGCAGCAAATCACTAATGCAAATGTACCGAGTTACTCAGAAAACTATAGGTTTGAAGAAATTGTGCAAGAAATGAGCGAAAGAGAAAAAAGAAAGCGCAGCGTTGTTATATTTGGTGCCAGTGAGGAGCCTATCTCCGGCAACCAAACTCGAGCAGACAAAGACAAACAACTAATAACTAAGATGTTTAATTCGATATCTATTTCTGTAAATGAAAATATGAATGCAATCCGCATAGGAAAGTTTGATGCAACTAAAGAAACCCCTCGTCCACTTAAAGTTACTGTAAACGAAGAGTCGGTTGTTCACGATATCATCCATAAGGCTAAGGATCTGAAAAACAATAATAACTATAAAAATATTAACATCTCACGGGATCGCACACCCAGACAAATCGAGCTTTATCAGACAGTCAAGAGGCAAATTAACGAACGCATAGCAGCTGGTGAAACCAACTTAAAAATCAAATATATACGTGGCGTTCCCAAAATTATTAATTCAAATTTAAACTAAATCAGCCCAACAATCCAAAGACTAGGACAACTGAACTCTCATGTTACTATCAAAATGTGCGAGGCCTAAGAACAAAAGTAGACGAATTTTATTCTTCTATCAGTAACAATGAATTTAATATAATCGGCTTAACTGAAACCTGGCTGACAAGTGAAATCTCTAATTCAGAATATTTCCCCAATATATACTCTGTGTTTAGATCAGACAGAAATGTGAATATCACTGGACATTCCCGCGGTGGTGGAGCTCTATTGGCGTTCAACAATAAGTGTAAAGTTTCCAAGCTGGATCTAAGTGCAATAACAATACCATTTCCAAATATCGACATTGTAGGCTGTAAGTGTCATTTAGATTTAAGTGTATTATATGTATACGTAATTTATGTTCCACCGAATATGCTTATAGATGAGTTTGATAACTTTTTTGAATTACTTGAACAAATTGTAAGCACAAACTGTAATATTTTAATATTAGGTGACTTTAACGTAGCTAACTTCAACCACGAACATTTAAGAGACCATAAAACCCAAATTATATCAAATTTCATGGCATTTTCTAATTTATCTCAGGTTAATCGCATAGCAAACATAAATGAACGACTTTTGGATCTCATTTTTCTCAAATACTGAATGTGAGGTTATTCGAGATAATAGTCCTCTTGTAAAGGAGGACTCACATCATCCAGCTTTAAATTTAAACGTAACGTTAAATGATACTAATAATATCAACTTTGATAATAACTCATCAAGCAAAACATATAACTTTGGAAAAGCTAATTACCATGATTTATATAATGCCCTTTTAGGTGTTGATTGGAGTTTTTTGTCAAGCATGGATGATGTCAATAGGGCATGTTCGGAATTCTATGTCGTACTATATTCACTCCTTGACCAGTATGTTCCAACATACAATAAGACTACTAAAAACAAATCTAAATATCCCAAATGGTATACTAGCGAAATTAAAAATAACATAACATTAAAAAATAAATATCGTTTTAAATATAAAAGAGAAAAAAATGAGCAATATCTTCAAGAATTTAAAAGATTGAGAGCAGTAATAAAGACTCAGATAAGCATTGCCTATAAAAATTACCTAAATGGTGTACAAAATTCTGTAACAAACGATCCATCAAATTTTTGGTCTTTTATACAAAACAAAAGAGATATGACCAGGATTCCGGGTTTATTGACAGATGAAGAAAATATGTACGACAGTCCAGGATCAATAGTTAATGGTTTCGGTAATTTTTTCAGTAGTGTTTATCTGCCGTCTAGTGATGGAGTAACTAACAATACCTACAGGGACGTGTCTTGTTTTAACATACCCCATTTAACCGAAGATGAAATTATATCTGCTACTAGAAAGCTTAAGAATAAGATGACTTCAGGCCACGATAAAATTCCTTCTTTTCTTGTTAGAGATTGTGCACATGCTCTGGCTCAACCACTTCTTATTATCTACAACTTATCCTTAAAAACAGCCGTATTTCCAGATTGTTGGAAATTAACTAGATTATGTCCGATTCTCAAGTCTGGAAATACATCTGAAATAAGTAACTACAGAGCCATAGCAATTCTATGCAACTTTGCAAAAGTCTTCGAGATTTCATTATATGCTCGCATCTATCCCTCTGTAAAATCTTTAATATCACCCTTCCAGCATGGTTTCATGGAAATGCGGTCCACTGCAACTAACTTATGCTTGATAACTCAGTTTATATCGAAAGTATTAGACTCACAAGGCCAGGTAGATGTGATATATACTGATTTCTCTAAGGCATTCGATCGGATCGACCATGAGCTTCTATTAGGTAAGTTAAATATGTTTGGCTTTAGCTGTCATCTCATAGCATTTTTGAGGTCATATTTATATCACAGAAAACAGTACGTAATGTACTATGGGTATGAATCTGAACTATTTATAGCAACTTCGGGTGTACCTCAAGGTTCCAATCTCGGACCACTACTTTTTCTGCTGTTTATAAATGATCTCATAGACATAGTACAAAGCGACAAACTGTTATTTGCCGATGATATGAAGATCTTCGCAGAAATAGGTAGTGTGGATGATTGTGAAAACGTTCTAGCACAACTAAAAATAGTAGAAAATTGGTGTAACCAAAACAACCTCCATTTGAATGCGTCAAAATGTAAAGTTGTTTCTTATACAAGAAAATCTAAACCAGTTGTGTTTGACTACTCCTTAAATTCCCAAGTACTTGAGCGTTCTACAACAGTAAAAGACTTGGGGGTAATATTTGATCAGAAACTTACTTTCTCGAACCATGTGGCGCAAGTAACATCATCTGCCTTGAGAATGTTAGGTTTTATTGTTAGAAACTGTCATTCATTCTCCAACGAGTTTGCTCTAAAAACACTCTACTATTCATACGTAAGATCCAAACTAGAATACTGCTCGATAGTCTGGTACCCGCACTATGCCTATCATAAAAACGCCATCGAAAATGTACAGCGAAGATTTCTGAAATTCTTATCATTAAGAATTGACGGTTTCTATCCAGAAAGAGGCTACCAACACTCCTTATTACTTGATAAATTTAATCTTACTCCTTTGGAAATGCGGCGTGCAATAAATAGTTTGAAAATGTTATATAACCTGTTTCACAACAAATTAGACTGTTCATCGCTTTTAGGTATGTTTTCTTTCCAAGTTCCCCGAATAACCTCACGTCAGACTAATACGTTTTACTGCGAGACGGCCAGAACTAACGCTCTTATTAGATCCCCAATACATGTTATGTGCTATAATTTCAATAAAATATCAGATGTGTGTGATATCAATTGTAGTACATTCTCGGAAGTTATTAATGCTTTTAACATAACTTTTACAGCTACTAATAGTTAAGTGTCACTACAATTGAGTGTCACTATACCTATTTATATGTATATATTATGTATACCTATGTTTACATGAATACTTATGTTCTTTTCTTACTACAATCTTCTTTTCGATAATTTTTTCCATCTTATTACTCAAATATTGACATCTTATTCTCTTACTGTTTAAAAATATACTACTAACAGATTTGTAACTTATACTACTACCATACCCAAAGTATAATATACTTTATTAGTTTTTAGATTTTAGTTTTTAATTTTTAGTTTTTAGCTATTAGTTGTATCTTGTTCATGTTTGTCCTGTAACTGGATTTTTTTATCTGTTGGGCAATAAATCATTATTATTATTATTATTATTATTATTAAAAACTGAGTGACAATTTACACGTCATTACTGTACATTTTTTTGCACAACACTTAAATTTAACTTCACTATTTTCTCCGTTTTTTGGAGCACTGTTACTATCAAACTCATCAGTTTCCACCATCTTGGATATTGACACAAGGTTCAGTCTCTAAACGCTAAAAACCTATACCCGTAAAAATGAATGACATTTTTCATACCATGCCCTTGATGCCTGCTTTAGTCCATAAATCGCCTTGTTCAATCGGCATACTTTATTTTATTCGCCTTTCTTCATGCTGTTGCTTATAGACTTCCTCCTTTAAATCCCCATTCAGGAACACTGTAGTCACATCCATGTGATCAATTTTCAAGTTCAACTCCACTGAGAGTGCAATCAGTAGTCTCCAAATAGAATGTTTGACGACAGGCGAAAAAGTTTCATCATAGTCGATTCCAAATCTCAGGATGAAACCTTTGGCTACTAGTCGTGCCTTGTGTCTCTCCAACTAATAAATGTTATTCAACAAACCAGTATTTTATTCTAAGGACTGTCTAAATCAGATATAAATCAATATAATATCACATTATCAATAGGTTATGGGCCTATAGGGCTGAATCTACTACGTATCCTTATGAAATAAACTAATTTTGTGGGTGATATTGTACGAACTTTTTATTACTTTGTAGACTTTTGTGTAGTGAGGTTACGTTGCTCCAATTTTACAATAAGCAATGCTCAACGAAACACGTGAATCGGTGACTGAAACAGGGGCCCTTATTAATAGCAATGTGTTGCCTGCCACGTTGCAAGTATTGTCGGGAAGTGGGAGTTATGGCAGCTCTTTACTTCTAATTGAAAAACTACGGGGGATGGCTAACTATGCAGGTTGGAAGTTCGATATGCAAATGTATCTTATGTATGAGGAATTATGAGACTGTATTATAGAAGAACAAAATACTGCGGAGACTCGAGATAGAAAGCGAGAGCAACGTGCGCTTGTGAAGTTCTGCCTAATGGTAGATGTGGGGCCAAAGTTGTATGTAAGATCTGCTAAAATTGTCAGGAAAGCTTGGGAAAACCTGGAAGCAACTTATGAAGACAAAGGTGTTATAGTTGACTACACAATTCTTAAGGGTGTAAAAAATTCCGCCGTCTTTGATCTTTACCGCACCGCCAAAGATGCTGACATTTTTGACGTTAAGAATTGTGTAGTCAACTTTAACAAGCGTTTGGGTCTTGTTGACATGTTGCTCAATTTAAGGTTCTTGTCTCGATTCATGGCAGTGGCCACACAACTGGCAGACATCAATAAACCAATAGAAGATGACTTCATAGCGGTGCTCATCATGTGGGGACTTACTCCAGACTATTGTCCCATGTGCATGGCTCTGGAAAACTCAGGAGTTACAATCACAAGTGAACTAGTGAAACAAAAACTTTCACACAAAAGTGTTACCACCTTAAATAAATTATATTTACTCACACAGGAATTATCATTTTTACAGATACTAAATGTACTTTCTTAATTTTTCATTCTTAATTGTTTGTCTATTTTCCTGAGTAACGTTAGATAAATACACTTTCAAAATTAACTTAATTAAGGTGATATATTATTTACTACTACTATTTATTGTCTTTAATTAGATAAATTAAAATTTGATATTAAATAGCAACTAGTATATTATAATTTATAACCCGCTGAAAAATCAACGGCCCCAAAAAGATTATAATATATGATTGCATCAATTATTTTGGAAATGTTTTCACCAATGTTTAAAAACTTACAGTGGCTTTATTGCAAAATGAAAAAATGCTGACAAATGTAGTCTTTGAGTTCTATATTAAAAAGTAAAATTGCTTGCAAAATTTCAGCTTCTTAGGATAGATATCAGGGCTAGATTTTTTTTAATATTCTAGCAGACATCAATAAAGGTATCAGTGAAAAAACGCTATGCGGTACCTTTCACCTTTTGCTTGCTTGTAAACTTTTTTCTTGCAGTAAACGTTTATTTATTTATTTACTATAATACATATTCTATATTTTAAAAATTCTTTCTATTTTTGTAATTAACTGGCTTGTTAAAACACGTGAGTATTGTGACCAATGGAAGATCCATCTATCTAACTGCACTCAGTAAACCACCTATAACAGAACAGGTCTGGTCTTCTGGTCACAGGACCTAGCCAATTATGTTATTGAATTTTCTCATTTCTTTCACGCATATGGCATACTCAACTTTTTTCGAACTGCATTGAGAACAGGTCTGGTCTTCTGGTCACAGGACCTAGCCAATTATGTTATTGAATTTTCTCATTTCTTTCACGCATATGGCATACTCAACTTTTTTCGAACTGCATTGAGCTTTATTCTTAATTCATATATCAGCAAGACCAGATAAAGGCCAACGGTGCCACACTCAAAAATTTCAATAGTTTTACATTCAAGTATTTTGTTGTCAAGAATTTAGACATTGGATGGAGGTTTTTAACATCTATATTAAGATAACTATGCTTGACGATATCATCTATATGACAATGCTGTGGTACCCATTGGAGCTCATTTTTAACTTTTGTCTGCTAAGAAAGTGAACCTTTAGGTCACATATAGATCGCTGCTTCATCTGAATCGTCTGGGGGAATTGTAGCTAAGTTAAATTTTAAACTAATGAAACACAAAATAAATAATGAATACTTTTATTTAAAGTATAAAAAAGATTAGTACACAAAATGGAAGCATTTTTACACTACGTGTATAAAAAATTACATATAATACATATAAAAAAAAAAAGGAAAAAATGTATAAACATTCGATCACTGAAGTACACATTACGACTATGCAACTTCATCAAAAGCATTTAAAAAATATAATTTATATACAGGTGTAGATTAAATTAATTACATTTTTAAACCTGTAGGAATATGTTCAATTTTTAGGAATGGAGAAAATCAAAATAACATTAGACATATCACAAATCAAACTTAATGAATAAGACATATGAGATCTACTTAAGAGTTTTCTTTTCGTGCAATATTTAACTTTCCTTGCATTCATATCCTTTTTAAACAAGACTCTATCTTTGCATTATCAATTTCCATGCAAAGAAAAAATATGAATATATCCCAAAGCAAAATATTTATATTTAATTTTTCTACCTGAAGCGAAATAAGTACATATTACCAAAAAGTATTAAAAGAAAACTCTTTAATTATGACCTAAATCAATAAAATATGACATATTCAAAATATTATTTTGGAATGAAAAAATTACAATATTATATTTTTTAATTTGTGGTGCTCATTTTTGGCTTTCTATTCAGTCAATTGTTAGTGAAATTTTAAATATATAGTATTGCTAATACCTACATGTGAAGTGAAAACACAAAAAGATTAAGTTAGCATAAAAAAAACGTATTTTTAGTTGGCAGGACAAGCCTCTATATTTTTCTTCGGGTTGGCTTTTTTTAAATAATATCATACTTTTAGAATCGTTCTAATGGATAACAAAATTAATATACCCTTGTTAATTTTAATGTTTAATAAAAATTTTCTTGATATAAATAAGTAACAAACAAGTTGCCAATAATACTCTAAATTTATTTTTAAATTTTCATTATATACGTATATATAAAAAAACTATCTATTGATAAAAGTGAAGATACTTTTTACGACTGAATTTAGAACCTGTAAACAGAATTAGAGGAACGATTTTACCAACTGCCACATATGAATAAAATAACGAGTGTATTGTCAGCTACAGTGAACACCATATGAACCGTGAAGAGCAGCAGGGAAGCCAGTGTGCCAGTAATATTAGAGAAACATTGTCATCTGTTCATCCTCGACTCATGGTATTCACTGTATCACAACTATTTTAGTATATTAAGCATCCCAGCTTCTGATAAAATAAACTAAAAGGAATCTACTTTTATTGTGTCAAAATGCATGGTCAGTAGCTCGCAAGCTTGAGACTTCATTTTTGAAAAGTGGCCGCAAAAATTGATTTTCGCAAATACCTCAAAAATTATGAGAGCAAGAAAAGTGAATATATAATTATCCATTATAAGTATTTACTAGAATGGCCTAAAGCCCATTCTAGCTCATTCGGGCTTGAGTGCTTCGCACTCAAATGAGCGCTTCGTGCTCAATTTTGAGTGCTTCGCACTCAATTTAACGTTTCAGTCAATTTAATATTTGGAATTTCTTGACAATTTGACATTTTTCCGAAAATGTAACATTTTTTAAAAATTCGACATTTTTTAGAAATTTCACATTTTTTTAAAAATTAGACATTTTCTTAAATTTGACAATTTTTGAAAAGTTGACATTTTCCCGAAAATTTGATGATTTTTGAAAACTGGACAATTTTTAGAATTTTTTTTTTAATCAGACATTTTTAAAATTTGACATTTTTAGAAATTTGACATTTTTTTAAAAAATTTCACATTTTTTGAAAATTTTTCATTTTTTTGAAAATTTTCTATATTTCTGAATATTTGATTTTTTTAGAAAATTTAAATTTTTAAAAATTTGAATTTTTTAAAAAATGTTACATTTTCCGAAGATTTGACATTTTTCCGAAAATTTGACGTTTTTTGAAAATTTGACATTTTTAGAAATTTTAAATTTTTTTAAAAATTTGACCATTTTTGAAAATTTCACATTTTTCTGAAAGTTTGACATTTTTCTGATTATTTGATTTTTTCAGAAAATTTTACATTTTTATGACAATTTGACATTTTTCTGAAAGTTTGACATTTTTTGAAAATTTAAAATTTTTCCGGATTCCGTCTATTTTCATAAAAATTTGTAATCTTTCTGAAAATTGGACAATTTTTGAAAATTTGACATTTTTCCGAAAATTGACATTTTTTTCTGAAAAGTGAAATTTTTTTAAAAATTTGACATTTTTCCGAATTTTTGACATTTCCCGAAAAGTGACATTCTCCGAAAACATGACATAAAAACTTGATATTTCCCCGAATATTTGAAATTTTTCTGAAAAGTTACATTTTTCCGAAAATTTGACATTTTTCTGTAAAACATTTTTCCGAAAATTTGACATTTTCTGAAAAGTGACATTTCTCCGAAAATTTGACATTTTTCTAAAAAGTGACATTTCTCCGACAATTATTTTTGTGACGTAGGTGTATTTTTGATTCACTCGGATTTGTTTTATCTTCACCTACGTTTTAAATATCAAATCGATATCTGTATCCGTTCATCTGTTGTAAGAATTTTTCATTTTTGTGACGTAGGTGTATTTTTGATTCACTCGAATTTATTTTTTCTTCAATAGTTCCACCTACGTCTCAAATATGAAGTCGATGTCTCTACCTGTTCCTCTGTTGTAAGAATTTTTCTTCTTTGTGACGTCACGTAGACGTAGGTGTATTTTTAATTCACTTGTATTTCGTCCGTCTACAACATTTCCACCTTCGTTTCAAATTTTAATTCGATATCTACAACCGTTCCCGAGTTATCAGCGAAATCACTTGGAGGCTCTGCCACTTTAAGAAATATCACTCTTTACATCACACTTTACTTATGCGGAAAAACAAATGACATTATTATCGATCGAAATTTCATATAAAAATAATTTAAGTAACATTAGAGGTGTCCCATGTTAACTTCTGTTGTAGGGATGTAAATAAATCATTCATTCATATTTTCAAGATATTCATAAAAATAGTCTGTGATAGATGGTGGAAACTGATGAGTTTGATAGTAACAGTGCTCCAAAAAACGGAGAAAACAGTGAAGTTAAATTTAAGTGTTGTGCAAAAAAATGTACAGTAATAACATGTGTAAATTGTCACTCAGTTTTTCATAACAGTTGTTGTGAAAGAAGTGCAAACAAGTTAAAAATATTGGGTGATGGCAAATTAATATGCTGTGAATTAAAGAATGATAACAAAACATATATAAGAGAAGAAAATTTATTGCTAAGAGAGAGAATCAAAGATAAGGACATGATTATTAATGACAAAGAATCCCTTATATTGTTGTTAAAAGATAAAATATTACATTTGGAAGAAAAGTTCAAACAAATTGAGACTGGAAAAAATAACAACATAAATAGAAACACAATACCAAGCTCATTAAAAAAGTTGAATGATAATACAGATAAAATTAAAGCAGTGACCCCCAAACAAATAATCAAAGATAAAACTTCTACAAAACAAACAAATCTAGAGGTTCTTGAAAATAAACAAACAAACATAATGGAAAATTTAATACATATAAATAGTGACATATCCTCAAAATCATCTGATAACTTAAATAAAAATGAGGAATCATTTCAACGAGTTACCTACAAGAAGAAATCAAAAAATAGAGAACCTACAGTAAGAGGAGAAGCGGAAATATCCAAGGAAGATGAAATAAATGGTTTCTCAGGAAGGGAAATTTCAGAAAAGAAGATATGGCTTTTCGTGGGAAAAGTCAAAGACCACGTAACTGAAGAAATGGTGGAAAAGTACCTACAAAAAAAAACAAAAGTTGGAAATGACATCTATGTCAAAGAAATAGACACATATAACAAAATAAAAGATAATAGGTGTTTTAAAGTGGGGATTAGCTACGACCTTAAAGAAGAAGCGTATACTAATTCTTTCTGGCCACGGGGAGTAGCAGTATATAGGTTTGACTTCAGGAAAGAAGAAAAATATAATAATCGATTAAGAAATAAAAATATAGGTGAAAATTTTCAAATAGAGCCTCAGAATCAGGACTTCATATAGAGGCATGCACAAATAATAGTGGTAAGTTGAAGCTTATTCACATTAATGTCCGCTCACTTTGTAATAAAATCAGTGATGTTCGGACCTTTATTTATGAGAGCAAAGCACAATTAGTAGCTATATCTGAGACGTGGTTAAAACAAGAAATGGAGTCATCTAATTTGGATATTGCTGGATTTTCATTATTTAGATCAGACCGGTTAACCCGTGGAGGAGGTGTAGCCCTCTATGTTGATAATAAACTGAATGCAAAAGAGTTAATTCTTGATTTTTCAACTGAAAATGTGGAAACTGACCATCTGTGGGTGGAGGTGAAGCACGATAAAGTACACATAGCATTGGGAATTATATATAAAGCTCCCTCATTACATCATTCATGCCTAAATTATCTTTATGAAGTCCTACCCGATGTAATACCAAAATATGACGCTTGTCTAATATGTGGTGATTTCAATATAAATGTTCTAAATACTAACTCACCAGATGTAAGGTACCTAAATAATTTAAGTGAAACTTTTAATCTGAAGCAAATCATCAAAGATCCTACCAGAATAACCCCAGAGTCATCCTCTATTATTGATCTAATCTTTACGAGTGACTGTAACACTATTTGTGATAGTGGTGTCATTAGTTGTGATCCTATTAACTGTGATCATGAAGCTATATTTGCTAGTATTAATTATGTAAACTTTAAATATAAACCTGCTTTTAGATATGTTAGGGATTTTAAAAATATGAATATGACTCAGTTTGATGCAGATATATCAAATATTGATTTTCATCCAATATATTTTATGAGTGACATAAACCAAAAATTAGAATATTTTAACGACAAAATAAACGAAGTCTTTAACAAGCACGCACCACTTAGATGTATTAAATTTAGAAAACCTCGGACACCCTGGTTGACTTATAACATTAAATGTATGATCCAATTAAAAGACAAGGCTTTTCATAATTACAAAAAGTTAAAAACGGAGGTAAGCAAACAATACTACTGTGAACTGAAAAATATTGTCTCGACAGCTATCAAGCGTGAAAAGTCAGCCTATTATTCTTACATGTTTAATAATACCAACAAAAATTCTAAAACTTTATGGAATAAAATAAATCAATTAAAATTAAACAATAAATGTGCAATACAAATACCTAATGATTTTTCAGATGCAAATCTTATAAATAATCATTTCATAAATAGTGTGCCTCATTATCAGGTGAGTCCGGAGACAGTCAACGCATGGGCTGATAATGAAGCAACAAGCAGCAACGTCTTTAGCCTTGAACTTGTATCACAAATAGATGTGCTTAAATCGTTACATTCTATCAAGAGTAATGCTGTAGGAATAGACGGTATTACACTTACAATGCTAAAATTTTGTTTGCCATATTGTCTTAACCCTCTCACACATATTATTAATTATTCTATAGAACAAGGAGAAATTCCGACATTATGGAAAACAGCAATGGTCATCCCATTACCTAAAAAAGAAAATCCTTCACTTAGTGATCTTAGACCAATTAGTGTGCTACCGACAGGCTCAAAACTATTAGAAAAAATGATACAAGTTCAGATGGTCAAGTACTTAAATGATAATAATATAATACCAATGTACCAATCAGGTTTCAGGAAGGGCCATAGTTGCACCACAGCTCTTCTTAAAATCACAAATGACATCGTAGAAGGATTTGATAATAACAAATGTACAACTATGGTTTTTTTAGATATGTCTAAGGCGTTCGATTCAATCAACTTTGAGTTGTTATTGGCACAATTAAGATACTATAACTTTGATATAAAAGCAATTAACTGGTTCAAAAATTATCTTTATGGTAGAAATCAAATGGTTCGTCTCTGTAGTGCTGACGGTAAATACGATATTTCTAATCCTTTGGAAATAATGTCGGGAGTCCCACAGGGGTCAATACTAGGGCCAATACTGTTTACAATTTTTAGTGCCGATATTAGTAAATCTATAAAATATTCCAATTTTCACATGTATGATGATGATCTTAATATTTACATGTCATATAATTATCAAGTTTGAAACAGCTAAACATCTTATAAACATTGATCTTTTAAATATCAATAATTGGGCCATTAGTAACTCATTGTTGATAAACGCTAATAAAACCAAACCAAATAATGTTTAGTAAAACTAATGTTGATACACCACTTCACAGTCTTCACATTGACGGCACCGATCTCACGTGGTGCGATGAGGTAAAATATCTTGGCTTACACCTTGATAAAAGTCTTACTTTTAGTTTTCATCTAAATAAAATCTGTCAAAAATCATATTTTGCCCTAAAAAACATATATGAATATCGTAATTTCTTGCCAAAGTCAGTAAAAATAACTCTAGTCGAATCATTGGTACTATCAATACCTAACTATATGGACTGTGTATATGGACCATTAAGTTTATATTAGATTTAGGATTAGGTTTATAATTATTATTTTAATTTGTTGGTATAATTCTTTATGTAAAAACATGTGTGTATGATAGTTATATATTTTATATTTTATACAACTGTAATGTTAAATCCTTGAAATATTTTTACACTTGACATATATATACAAATATTTTAGTAATTAGGTATACATGAAAATATGCGAAGCAGTACTGTATACCTTTTGTGACATGTATTTTTTGTTGCAATAAATCTATATTTATTTATTTACTATTTATAGATAGTTGATTATATTCAAAATTATATGATTCTTCAAAAGATCATATCCCCATATTCTATTGAACAGAAATAAGTTTTGAAAAACCAAATTTTAGGTAGTTTTTTAAATTTTATTTCCAGCACCTTGAGTTTTTCCTCTTTCCACCAACAAAAATGGGGAAGTTACTGCAATTGATCCAAAATCTAAAGTTGAGATAAGACCAGATCTTTACATTTTGAGGTTCCAGAAACACAAAAAAGTGTTTTTAGGCGACTGCAGCAAAAATTGATGTTTTACGGATCCGATAGCATCCCTAAAGTGTCACTTTTTTGTACTCCTCTGTCAAACTTACTTCACGGCCATATTTACTTTACTTCACGGCCGCATTCACTTCCCAGCCGCATATATCTATTGCTTAATCATCAAATTTAATCAGGCATAAATAAGAATATATTTATATATTACACTTTTTTGTTTAGTTAAATATGTGTTATATTTAGTTATTTTGTATCGAATACAAAAATTAATTCCCCATTTTTGTCTCTCTTAAGATATTTATTTTACTTTGTGAAACAGTCGCCTAAAAAATGTTGTGTGTACCTCGGCCAAATGATCTTTTTCGGCCTTACCTGAAATTTGCTTGGCCTCGGCTGCGCTTCAGCCGCAAATTTCTGATTCAGCCGAAAAAGATCAACTTTACAGCCTTGGTACACAAATAACTATTTTTAAAAAATGTCAAATTCAAAACTAGCAAACTGATTTCGATAAAATTTGGCACAAGGGTAATATTGGTACCGTAGATGAACTGATAAGATTTTGGTGCAAATCGGATGACGTTTAGTTCTCTTTTGGCACATAAACTTTCTTATTCTTCAACATAATATCCATTTTTTATTGTACCATTCGAAAGTAGATGTTATTTTGATTTAAAAAATATATAATACTTCACTCTTTTCTGGTCAACTTCTGTCGAAAAGAATTGTTCGGATCTCACAACGGTGAGTCATTACGTATAAGTTCCAACACCTGCGGAATAGAGGCCTACATCTCATAGCTCACTGGTAAACAGCCCGGTTATTAACAAATTCACAAATGTTTGCAAACATTTGGTAGGAAGGTTCCAGCCGCTTCTTTCAGTAGCTGCCCAGTTCTTTACAGCACCCATAGTTTTTTGAGATATTCATGAAAAATCGGTTTTCAGGTCACATTTTCTAAATGGCCTGAGAGTTACCGACCATCCATTCTGACACAATAAAATTAAGGTCTACTTTTTTGCAACATGCTACCGTTTTTTTTTCTTATTTTACTTTGTAATACAAGTTGAAAAATGGCACTAGTTCAGGAATTTTTCACACTAGCAGCAGTTTACCTTTGATATTGACAGAATAATATAATTTAATTGGCAATGACTATATTATTAATTGAATAGTAAAACGTCCAAAGCATTTCTTGGGCATAACATTAAAATGATCGTTTTGTGATTTCATTTTGTATAAATGAATTCAAAATAAAAGGTAATTTGGAATTTCTTTAAATGTATCATACACAAATTACAAATTAAAAAAGGAGCATTTTTTAAGTTTAAAATCAAGTTGTAGATGAGAGAGTACCTATACAAAAATATTTCGTCAGTTATAAAAAGAAAAAAAAGCAGATATGTCACGTCATTATGCTATGTATTATTTTAAAAACTTTACATTCACAACAGAAAGTTTAAAAACATGTGGGTTTGAAAGGAAGTAAAATTTCCGCAAAAAATAAGGTAATAGTAATTTTCTTATTTTATAATTTTTAAAATTGACGGATTTTTAAAAAAACCCTAAAAGTTTAGAAATAGTCATAATCTTTTTAAATTAATTGACTTTTGTCAGAATATTCTCAGTCCTCCTAAATAAAAATACTAGAATGGCATTTTTTAAATAGATTTCCTTTACTTTTAATATGGCAGCCAAAATTGAGTAAATACCTCAGAGTGTTATATATTTGTACTATGTTGATAAATAAATAACAGAAGCAGCACCTAATGTTCAATCAGAACACAATAAATTATGTTACTAAATATTATTTAAAACATTCAAATTGTTATACTAACACATACTAAACAAATTTGAATACAAAATCATGCATAGAACTGTTATTTCAAAGTTCATTTTCTTGTCTATATCTAATCTTTCGAAAAATGCTTAGCTCTGGATAGAGTTTTTAAATCAGTCTACATAACCACAATAATTAAAAAAAAACAATATGATGTTTTAGAAAAATATACCATGTCATGTGGTTGCGATCAATATTTTAGGTTCAATCGAAATTGGTTTTTAATCTGAAAAATAAAAGAAAGCTGTCGATATTTTCTCAACTCTACATTTAACTTTTAACAAAACTTTTATTCTCTGAGAACACAACAAACATCAAAAAACAAAATGTATTGAGAACGAAAAAGCACTACCAGAACGAAATAAGGAACAAACCAAAAACAGAATATATTTGAAACAAAAATAAAAAAGAAGACATATCTTCATCTAGAGAGACTGCGAAATAGGCTATTGTAAGTGCCCAAGTTTTCTTGCAACAGTGGCATGTAAAAAGATATCGCAAATATTATCGGAAAATCTCCCTTGATGCCCGTGACTCATTGGGGTACCATAAATAAATAGCAAAACGTTTGAAAAACTTGATTATGCCCGTTATATGTGTCAGAGAAGTCAGATAGCTATTGAAGGCTTAGAAATATTTTTGTTCTTGATATTTTAATCTCAATATGTTCTGTTCTCATTTAGTTTCTCGACATTTCGTACTCAGTTTCCAATTTTGGTCATGCAATTATCATTTTTCATACATTTTATTCTGAAAATTGTTCAATGCAGAAACCTCTTCTAAGTATTGTTCTCAATCTAGTTCCTGATAATTATGTTTTCAGTCAATGGTTTGAGGGAACTCTTATAATGGATTCCTAATTTCGTAGAAACAAAATTGTTGGGCAAAAATATATGAAACTGTTTTCATTGGAATTAATTTTCTAATATGTATGACAAAATAGTTAACAAAACACTATGAATATGAATTTTGAGTTGTTCCATATAATGGTATCATCTTAGCTATGGTACAATTCGATAGGGATAATATAAACACTCCTATGTAGTTTAATTATAATATGACCCTTATCTTGTATGCACCCTTTTTTTAAATTTAAAAAGATGTTCCCTTATGATATATTTTTCAGAAACTCACACAGCATATATTGTATTAAGAGTACTTGTACCACGAACATACAATATTCTATGACGAATTTGGAGTCACCTAATGGTTGCAAAATTTTGAATTGATTTAGCTTTCCTTTGTTATCATACAGTATCGGAAAGTGTTTGATTTGGTCCGGCAATAAGAGCAAGCGAGAGCAAAGCAGGAAATGACGTACATTAAGGGGCGTGTCACACTTTGCCTCTGCTAGGGTACTGGTAGATGCCTTTATTGTGGGCTGTCGGTTAAGTCATTAAAACTATGCAATCCCAAAAGCAAAACTTTCCGATACTGTATATCGTGTTACGAAAAATGTCTAAACATATGGATCCATTCGACAATATATTCCATGTTTGCAGTGAGAGTACTTGATATATATATTTATAAATAAACTCTTCATTACCAACATTTGAAATCTCTTTAATTATGCTATACATCACTAGGAAAAATCGATTAAAGCATAAAATGTGAAAATGGATTCTTGATTTTTTTTTTTAATAAACTAGCATTTTAGGTTCTCGAAACCACTTGCATGCTTCTACTCATTTTTTGAAAATAGTGAACACAGATGAATAACTTTTTTAATCTTAAATGTACATTATCGATCGCTTTAGTAAAATACATGAAAGTCTAAAAAATAACTTTGTCCCTATACAATAATGTGGCAGTCAAGAATTTTAATACTAATTTAAAAATTAATTACTTTTTGTTCCGAAAATATATGCCTACTATAAAAGCCAAGGTAACAAAAATACAACAAGGAAGTTTTTTAATCTACACATATCTCTAGAGAAACTTTTCTGTTTTTCTTTAAAAGACTAAAAATAGAGTAACTATCTACTTATGTGTGCATCCTCTGTTTCCCTACAATTATAATTGCTGTCCCTTCTCTGCTCAACACCAACTGACGATTGGATTTGTTTATTGGATGTTATCCCCTAAAAAGTGTCATCATTATAGGGAAACCATAAACGTTTCATTGTAAATGTCTATTTGCTTGCAACCTGTTGGATTATAAGACTGACAATTTTTTAAAAGCATCTACCTCATGATTTTAGCTGCATACTTGTAACAATTTTCAACTACAAACAGTCCTTATTAAAATGTCAAATTTCTAATGCTACTTTGACATGATCAGGAATGGTTATGATGGATTCAGTTAAAGTCGCATAGTCATTCTTTAGGTGACGTAAAGTAAAAGACCCAACTCACTTAGCTCATTACTAATTCCAACAAGTTCCAAGAGATGTAGGCATTAACAAAAATTAATAAAAGAACAGGAATAAAATGAAGGCAAAAAGCTAACGGAAAAATGATAAAACAGTAGTAAAAATACCTTATAGCTGGACAGAAACTTGAAATCTCCACGATCTGGAAAATAATTCTGCAAAATGCCTTACGAAAAAAAAAAAAGAAATGAAATTAAAAATTACAAAACAAAGCAAAAAAAGCAAAACATAATAGAATTTTGAATTGGCTTTAGTGTAACTTAAATTTTTTATAATTCATTATTAAATACAAAGTTTACAGATGTAAAGTCTTTTATGCACTTTTAATTAAAAATAAGTGTGCCATCGTCAATTAATGTTTTGGTAATATTAATTTATTCATCACCATCACCACTAACTATACTACAGTGACTGAATAGGTGGTCTGATAGGACAATTATCCGGCCAATTATCGAGAACACAGCTCTAGAGCTCCTCGACCTGTGAACAACACTTTCATGAAAAAAGTAAGGGATTACAAGGTAGGTCACACATGCTTTCCTGTTAGCTCAAATAGGTGGTCCTTCGATTTGTTATGCTTTAGAAATTGAAAGATAATTCATTTGGCCTTCGAGCCACATTAGAACAGTCCTTTGGATAGTTTTTTACGTGTTATTACAGTTCATAAAGACATCGTTGGCTTGGCTTTGAAATTTGTAAACAAACTTTAGTGTTGAATTCGTGCTATCGTGTTTTTTTAAGTGCGTGTAAATAAGCATTTTCTTGCTAAAACCGTTGCATTCCAAAAGGATTGCATCATCGTGTAAATTGTAGCTTTGTCCTTGTCTAGAAACATTTCAACGTTTTGTCTAGGGATTTTTTTTAAATGTCCTGTCTGTCAATTCAACAAGTGTCATTTTTTGTATTTGTAACCTTTAAAACATTTATTTATTAGGCAATCCAAACCACGTGACTTCCAATATGGCACGGAGGGCAAACATTCGTTTTCATTCATTAACAGTGTTGCCAATTGCCGGAGAATTCTCCGCTTTTCGGAGAATTTGACTGCCTGCGGAGAATCTGGCGGAGAATGCCTTTTTGACGGAGAATTGGCGGAGAATATAGGGTGACAGAATTTATAATTATTTCTTTATTAAAACAAATAACAAAATAATGTACCTCTCTGTTTTCTTGCAGTTTAGGAGTTTATGTAAATGATAACAGATGGCAACAGTGGCGCCGCTAGCCTTTTGAAATGGGTGTCTTTTGATCTTGAAACGGATAGTTGTATGAAGGTACTTGGTCTTCAATGGCAGCCTTCATGAGATTCTTTTGTTTTTGCTGTGAATCCCCGCGGTTCTATTTGTTCGAAACGTTCATACACCGCACGTTTTGTAGGTAAATTGGTGGCCTGTCAAATTTGATGAATTTTTGATATGTTATAGTTCAACTGATTCTGAACAATAAGTTCCTTTGACAAAACTTCAAATTATGGACAGTTTCTTCGATACACGACTGGACCTACCCTCCGATATTGTATCAATGATTTCTTAAAACGTACTACAGGTATTGAAATGACAACTGGTGGAAATTAATAACTAGACTATTTACCATTATTTGGTCTCAGATTGATGTGCCTGAACTTCCAGTTTTGCCGGAAGTGAGTCAAATCACGTTTTTCGAATGCAACACCCATTTACTTCAATATAATACATCATATATGTAAGTAACTTTATTAAAATTCACTATCTTAGTAAATAAGTAAGTACGTGCATTGATTGATAGAATATTGATGCTAGCTTGATACAGGACACTTGGTACATCTTGGTACAAAAAAAGTTTATTTTATGCTTCAAGATATAAAATTGAAGTTGTGTCTAGTCAACGAAAAGTAATTATTTGTGAAACCTTTAAGTGGAATAGGCAGTTTTTGTTTATTTGTAATACATTAAACGTTTAAACCTTATTTATGCAGAAAATAAATACTATGTGAGGCACGTTAGGTTTTTTTAATAAGAATGACTTACTTTGCTTCGAAAGCAATCGGAACGCACTTACAGATAGCGGCAGGCAAGTATGAACAGCGGGCGAGATTTTAGCATGCGATACCCATCTCGATCGAGTCCCCACCATTTAAATACCTTTGTATCGTTGCGCATTCAATCTGCTATGTGTACATATTTGGCTGCCATTTAGACATGGAAGATGGATATTATTGGAGGAGAATCATTTGCCTGATTTTCACATACTAGATTTAGATTATTTAAAAGATGTGACATTTGGCACATTCCAAATTAAAATGGCTCCATCATACGTTCAAGGCAACCAAGAAGAAAAAGCTTGATACTTGCTTTCGAATATGATGAAAGTGTGAATGAGCCGGGATTGTTGAGAATTCGTGTTAGGTCTAGGCATCACAATGCAATTAAGTATCAATTGTGGATGCATTATAATTACGACCAGCAAATGGGACAAGTAGGAGAAGTTGTACGTCAAGAATCAATTTATCCTATTATTGTACTTGCAAGACTGGAAGTCAAAGGGTAGGAACTTGTTGCCACGTAGCAAGTGTGATTTGGTGTTTAGAATATGCACGACATGAAGCACACGTAAAATATCCATCCATGAATATCTTAGGGGTAACTGAAGATGCTGGAGACCGTGACGCAATGGACGTTTTCGAAGTTTAATGACTAGACTAGATTTAAATTAGTTACTTATAGTATAGTTATACGAAACTTATATTCTTACTCGTTTTTGTCCTTTTGATTCCCTATATATTTTTTTTGTTTGATTTCTATTAATGAATGGTTAAAATAAGTAAATATTTAAAAATAATAATAATAAAGTTTAGTGTATTATAAATAAACAAAAACTGCCTATTCTACTTAAAGGTCCTCACAAATAATTAGCTTTCATTGACTAGACACAACTGCAATTTTATATCTTGAAAAATAAAATCAACTTTGTACTGTACCAAGATTATGATGTACCCAGTATCAAGCTAACATCAGTGTTCTATCAATCAATTATTTATTTAGTAAGATAGTGAATTTTAATAAAGCTAGTTATATATATGATGCATTAAATTGAAGTAAACGGGATTTGTGCATTCGAAAAACTTGATTTGACGTCACTTCCGGCAAAACCGGAAGTTCAGGCACATCAATCTAAGATCAAATAATGGTAAATAGTCTGGTTATTCATTTCCAGCAATTCATTGCAATACCTGTAGTACGTTTTGAGAAATCGTTGATACAGTATTGAGGGGTAGGTCCAGTCTTTGGAGCCATCTATCGGAGAAACTGTTCATAATTTGAAGTTTTGCCAAAGGAACTTATTGTTCAGAATCAGTTGAACTACAACATATCAAAAATTCATCAAATTTGACAGGCCACCAATTTACTTATAAAAGGTGCAGTGTCCTTTTTTGTCAAAATTAATTTTTCTTACTTTTTCACACATCCCTCGTGATATCTCCGAAACCAATTGAGATAATTATATCTACTTTATTTTTTAATTGATAAAGGAAATGTGGGCAAAGGTCACTGCGTTAATTTCGTTTTTATGAAAAATCTAATTTTACTTCCACATCCAGTGGAAGTATTGTAACGACAAAAAAATTTTTTTAAATTTTTATTGTTCAAATAGGCTTAGAATGTCATGAAACGTCGAGATTTCAAGTTTGAGTGAAAAAAAATTTCTGTCTGTCGGTCTGTAACTTTTTTTTGTGCGCTCGTTTACTCTGGAACCGTTTGAGATTTTGACTTGAAATTTGGTACACATATGTACTTTAACGAAATCTAGAACTAGATTATATTTTCATCTTGTTCCGTCGAAGGGTCGGGGGGTAAATTGGGGTAAATTTGGAGTAAAGAGGTAAATCAAGCAGGTAAGAGTTCATAAAATTGATATTTAGTATAGACAAGAGAAGCTAAGGTCTCAAAAAAAATGTTGGCATTAGCCACCCCCATTACCACCCCCACCCCATTATTAAAGGGGATGAAAAAAAATGTGATTTAGTGTGTGTACAAGTACCAGAAACCTCAAAATATTTTTTTTACTTTATCCACCCCTCAGTCACCAACCCCACCCCACTACCGATGTGGGGTATCGTTTTATGGGTTTTTGGGGTAGAGGATTTCCTTTTTTGCTTGTTTGATAATTTTTTGTTTCTGTTCTGCGTTCTTCACTGATAAGAATATTACTTCCTTGTTATAATTACACTAATTTATTATTTTTACTTGTACACGTGTGAAACCAATTTAAATGCATAACATTGTACTTACAATCATTATTATAACTCAGCAAGACCAGTTTATTTTTTCACAGTTTACTCACTTAATTTTATTTTAGTATTTAAGAGCTCTCAAGTCAGACTGCCGACTGCTCTACCATTAAGCACACCACACACGTCTTTTTTTTTAGATTCCAACATTGAGGATTTTTAAAATATTTTATATCAAGTTTTAAATTTGTATTTTAAAATAAATAACTATCTCGTATTTTTTAAATTCCAATATTAAGTTTTAATGTATAAATATAATGGATTTTAAATAATGTGCAACATAAATAATGATAAGTAAAACCTAAGTGCTTATGAAAATAAAATTTATATTAAAGATATGTCAAAAATAATATTTTAGATAACATACATAGCAAACTGATTAAAGCCACAACACACATAGCAAACTGATTAAAGCCCAGTAGAACCGGGCGAGCGAGGCTTCATGAAGTATCCTGCCCGCAGAAACTTAATTTCAAATAACAATAACTTGAAATGTATAAGTCGTAGAGTACTCCGTTTTTTTCAAAAACTTCCTTGATGTGTTAGCTTCATTTCATACGCATACACTATGGCAAAAAACTTTTTCGCTTACTAAAAAAAGTGCTGCAAGAAAAATAAATGTTAAAGTTTTACTTAATTTTACAAAAAAATAGATTTTCCATAAAGACTAAATTAATTCAGTGATGTCCGACCACGCTTCCTTTATCGACTAAAAAAACAATCTTGATTATCTCAATTGGTTCCGGAGATATCATGAGGGATGTGTGAAAAAGTAGGAAAAATTAATTATGGCAGGTTTATGACATTTTTCATAATAAAAAAAGTTGAACCTCCCAAAAAATGTTGTAATTGGCCTAATTTATTATTCTGTGAAGGTCCCATGTGGTTGTACCTTAAAAAAATTTTTTGAAACATTTTTGTCGCTTTTTCAGTCCACTATATAAACAATTAAACATTTTCAAACTTCTCAGCAACTAGATACTTTGAATTCTTCAATCTTTTACTTCTTTCATTTTTATCTTAATCTTGCATTCTAACAATTACCTAGTAATGACAATGACTACTTTGTTGTAGAGACTACATTATTTTTATATGCATCGTAAGGGAATGATAATTTTATATTTTTAGTAATAATTTCTCCAATTATGTATATTATGATACATATTTGCTGAGTGAATATTTTCAATAAATAGTCTATTGCTTGAAACATTTTATAGTGAAGGGGTGGGGGTTCGTGAATATATATATTTTGCGCATGCAGTGTTGCACTTCATGCACGAAGTAAAGACTTCTTCATATTTGTAGGTAATGGTAAGTATTTTGTGCAATGTAATGGATTAAACACAAACCAAACGTTTATGAAGACAACATTTAATTTTATCAATGTGCCGCAATCGGACCACCTATTCACTCACAGTGATTATAAGTAAAGAACACATTTATAGTAACTGCACATGACTTGTTTTTGAATGTTCTCACCATTTTTATAAAAGTATACATCACCGTTATTTCGCTTTAATGATTAACCCTGATAAATAGTTTTTTAAATTTTTATTTGCACATTATTGGTCATTTGGATTTTAAGTGTTGCTAAAGTTTGTCATCTAACTTCTCTGTTTGTGTATCTAGAGTCACGTAAAAATTTGAATTACTTGGCTCATTATCTGGGAATAGATAAATGTACACTTCTGGGCAATAAAATCCCGTACACTTGAAAAATCATTACTTTTTACTAATATTAAGTGACGTGAATCAGTCTTTTTGGAATTTATTATCATATAGGTTATAAAAAAGTGACATTGATTGTGAAATGTCATAAGTAAGGTATTTGGAAAAATGTTAATGATTTAATGATTTCGATTTATAACAAATGTAAAAATTGACGTTGAAAAATTGTGTCCGAGATAAGACCAGATTCTGAAAGCTCAAAACATTAAAAAGTGGTTTTCTGCATGGCTGTTCTGCACGTGTCTGCCTGTGATAATTTTACTTCCACATCCAGTGGAAATATATTAATCTACCATTATCCATGATACGCCACGCTACACCAGGGCCATACACGCTTATCCATGCCCAAACATTAACAGAAAATCACCCGGACCTGTTCTGCGGAGACACGTAGCTTTCGTGAAACCTGGCATTTGCAGAACGGTACACCCGAATATGTCTGTCATTACAAGACAGAAAAACTGTTTCATCGGTAAACACAACATTGTTCCAAAATTCCAACGGGCGATAGACATAATTTAAACAAAACAGAATGTGGGCTTGCTTATGTTCTTCTGTTAATATGGTCTTCTTGGCACTTACACAGTTTTTTAATTCCAAGGAGCGCTTCATCTTGAGTGAGATTTGAACTTCTCGTCGGCCTGAACCGTCTTTTCTTTTTATGATACCTTCCTCCTCCCACCTTTTCTTTACACTCATAACGGTACTTTTATTTAAGTGATAATGGTTAGCAACTGCTCTGATAGACCATCCCTCTTCAATTTTAGAGAGAATCAGAATTTTTTCATGTTCAGTTAATTTCGGCATTTCAAAAATATGACAGTGACACTGACAAATAAATAAAGAATGATTTAATATAGCGAAAAGTAGGTGTACGGGATTTTATTGTACAGACGTGTACATTCCTTTATATCTCCTTAGCATTTGGATACAACAGACAAATAAATTTAACTGGTATTTTTGCATCATCTGTCATTTCTATGCAATATGTTCATTACTAATGTTTTTTTAAATTTTCTGTAATGTAAAAATGTCTTACCCAATTGGGTAATGGTAATATTTGTAACTTTTTTACATACATGACAAAACAAAATTGAACAAACTAAGTCATTAAATTGTGCTCCCTTTACAGCATAGCAGGGTTGAAGGAGAGAAATATAGTAGGTATGCTGTTAGAGGGCAGAATATTTACTAGTGTAATATTTTGTCGAATTCCTCTATACATTTTCTTAAATATATAAGGAATAAAAACCAGACTGCAACTAACAGCTACTCTCCGGACTAATGCCCCGCTGAGCGCTAGATTATGAATTACAAGCTTGGTCACGTTAAGTGAAATAACTATGTATTGCCACAAAACGCTAAAGTTTCGATTGCAACAAACATCAGCCGAAAGACTTATTTCTACTCAAACTCAAAGGAGCTCTGGCACCAGCTACTCCACACCTCTTGTAGACTGCAGTTTCGAGCTGTTGGCGCAAGGTAGGACTGGAATGTCTGGAACAAGACCCTCTTATCACTCTTGGTACATGAAAAGATTTATAAAGCCACAACATGTAACAAAAGTGGTAGGCTCCATCTAGTGGCCGATGTCCATTGCAATCGAAGTAGCAGTAGCCCTGACATGGGCATAGTTAGTATAGGTATGCTTTTAGAGGGCAGAATATTTACTAGGGCAATATTTTGTTGAACTACTCTATACATTTCCATAAATATATAAGGAATAAAATTTGTTGTTACATGTCATGGTTCTATAAATCTCATCATGTACCAAGAGTGATACGAGGGTTTTGTTCCAGTCATTCCAGGCCTACCTTGCACTGACGAGAACCAACAGCTTGAAACTTTGTGTAGGAATAACTCTTTCGGCTGGTGTTTGTTGCAATCGGAACTTTAGCGTTTTGTGGCAATACAGTTACTACACTTAACGCAGACGGGCTTGTAATTCATAATCCAATGCTTGGCGGGGCATTAGTTCCTGGTTGGAGAATGGTTTTTATTCCTTATATATTTAAGGAAATGTATAGGGGAGTTCGAGAAAATATTACACTAGTAAATAAATATATGTTCTTTATCAATAACTTCAATCATTATAAGACTGATTTTTAATACATACATTATCTCTTTTAACTTGTGTTTAATTTTTACTTTCTAAGAAAGTACATTAATTCATTTATTTTAAAATTAAAATTATGGTAAATGGCGTGATACTGTCATACAGCAAATAGAGGCCAACTAGAATAATGAATACATCACAAAATTTTTGTCAGGATGCTATGGTTAACAAGAAAATAATTGTTTATCAAAAATTTTGTTTTGTTGCAACGTCATTATTATGTAGCTACGCTCTTTCAAATAAGGCAATAAAAATTGAGGTTATAATTAAAAATAAAATGATGATGTCACAGGTTTTATAAAAATGGCAAGAGAAATAAATTCATATAAAAAATTATTCATTAAAAACCTTTTGATAGGATATGTGTAAACAAGTTATGAACAAGTTTCCTAAATTTACATGTTATTTGTGGAATTCGCTGTATAACACAGAATTTTAAGTTACTTGAGATACAAATAAAATATTTTTCAGCCAAAAGCAATTCACAAAAAAATATATATATATCAATGGGTGCAGCTCAAGCTGTATGAAATGAAAATTACGGTTATAACCTTAACCTACTTAATTTGTTTTTCATAAAAAATATATATATTTGACTTACCACCTCTTTTGAGTTTTATATCCTTGGTAATTCGTCTGTCAATAGATGACGACTCTGAACTATCCAATGCCTCGGCAGAGTCGGGAGTATTTCCAGTGGAATTGTTGGGGGATGATCCGTCACTCAACAAACTTAAATCTGCTGACTTAGCTTCAGAATTAACCATCGACCATGGTCTCGGTTTAGGAGCTATTGCAGGACATGTTTTCAATTTCAGCTGCTTTACTGACTCAGATTCGTCTGAAAAAAATATAAATGTATTTAGATTCAGAAGAATTAGTCAAATAATGGTGATGACAACAGGTTTACTTCTTAAAATTTATTAGGCGATATTTTTACTTCCACATCGTGAAAATTTGAAATATTTTTTGTTCAAATCAATTACTTTATATGCCTACTTTAACATATATCTCCCCACTCTTATTTATTTACTCTTTCTTCTTGCATTGTTTCTATTCATATTTAAGGTCCTAAATCTGAAATTTATTATTTTGTTATATTGTTTGTTTGTAAAATTGCTATGTATTGTATATATTTTTTTATACTGTACTGTTCTTGACCTGCCACAAATGTATACTACAGTTCATCTCAAAGTTATAGCAACCTAAGGGCCGGTTTTTCAATGAAAGTTGAACACTTTATCATACAGATAAACTAATTAGAAGTTTAGATTGTGCTTCTATTAAACATTTTAATATCGCAACTTTACATTCTAAACTTCTAGTTAGTTTATCTGTATGATAAAATGCTTAACCTTGCATTGAAAACCGGCCCTTAGGTTGCTATAACTTTGAGATGAACTGTATATGTAATGTAGTTAATAAAGTTCTATTCTATTCTATTCTCTTATATTTGAAGGGCAACAAATTTCAATCAATCCTTACCTGTTTTTGATCCATCAGGAGATACTCCTTTTGACAACGTTCCCCCAGGAGAATGGTCAAAACACGATTCAGCAGCAAGACTACCATCACTGCTCTCTTGAGATATTAAGCTATCACCTGTTAACCTTCTTGTCAGTGGAGAGGCAGATTCTAGAGTACTTTTTCTTAAAAATGAAGGCGAAAATCTTTCTAAGTTATCTGTTGATCTAGATCTAGGTGCGGGTGTCATTAATCCTAAAAATGATCAAACATTTTGTAATGTTTTTTTAAGTTATATTTTGTAAAATTTTATGACAGCAGAACCAATAACACACCAACCTCTAAGTAGTGGTGAATTTCTGCTAAGTTTAGGTGTTTTTCTGTCTTCACTAAGTACTGGCGACGAAAATTCGTGGTTAGGGCTTCCATCAGCTTGGAAAGAATGGCAGTCATCTGATGTTGGTGTTACTGAACCTGGACGGAAGAAAGAATCTAATCCTTCAACTAAATCCTGGGATACAGAGTCGGCCACGTCTGGTGGTTTCACTACAGGTCGTGTCGGAGCCCTAGTCTTAGCTCTACGTGGGCGACCTTTAAAGAATAATCAAAACGATGAAACTTCCATTATTTAAAATAAAAGAAAATTATGAGAATGTTTGAAAGGTATTATTCTATCTTTATTTAAAACCAAAAAGTTTTCCTATTTATTGAAAGTATTTCGTTAAACAGTTTAAACAAAACTACCCTTTTTGGACATAAGATATATTTAGATAATAGACCTCCTGTCTTAAGAGTGAAGAGGGCGACATGATCGGGAATAAATTCTGCAAAAATACAGCGCTAGCAACTACTATAGTTATGTCTAGTTTGTAGTCCATACTATCTTTGCACAAAATACTTCATCACATTGGACGTACCACGCCTGATGTCTCAACAGGTAATATGAAAACAATCCGATTGTAATAATTGATCCATATTGTACGTGCATGTTATGTGGATATCACTGTGAAGTGCTTATAAAAGATTTTAAAAATTTTTACCATGTTCTTTGTTTACTGGTAAAGCTATACCTAGAGCAAAGAATATTGACAATGGAAGATTGTGCGCTGGGGCCTCCAAGAGTGTAGCGGCATGCCCGCCCATGGCCGTGCAGTGCCATACGCATCCTAAAGCACATGCCGCTACTTTTTTAAGATCCCCAACTTGCATTTCTGAGAGGGGGGGGGGGGAGAGAGAGGGGGGGTAGAGAGGGAGAGGGGGGGGGGAGAGAGATGACCATGAAGAGAGAGAGACCATGAAATGATGAAATATTATTAACGTTTCATTGACTTGTGTCATCTTGTCCACGTTTCCTTGTACAATACGTAAAGTGTTAATTGTATAAATTTGTTACATGCATGAAAATTTATAGTCGATTACATATCACTTAGAGCCAACACTGGTTTTAATGACCTTCACCTCAGCAGTTGGGGTCTACATTGCCGAGTTGCCAAATGGAGACTCCAAATTAAATCCCCGAGGTCTAATTTCTCAAGAGAGATTTATGAATGGGATTGTTCATAGTGTCGCGTTTTTATATATTATATTATTTATTCTTTGCTTAAGTACAATATTAATTGAAGTACTTTCACTAAATTTGTTAATATACAAATACCAAGTACTTAAATTAATATTGGACTTAAGTACAATATTCATTGAATTACTTGGTATTTGTGTATTATCCTCCGATTAAAGAACTTATATCTAGATACATAATGGCATGAATTTTATGATCCCGAAAGACTCCCATTCTAAGGCACTTCTTCCCATAAGTTGCTGATTGGCCCATCAGCGTATTCGCGGCCGCTCGTACACGATCGGCTTCAGTTTGATTATCATAATCTCAGTTGACAGTTCGGCCATTAATGTCAATAAATGTTTTTCGTGTTCTCCGACCAAAAACTGGTGAAAAAGTAATTTTATTTTAAGTTGTGATTTGCTTAATACCTAAATAATATTCTCTATTCATATTTACACAGTTTAGTGACAATATATTTTGTGCAAATAAATAGTGAAGTGCTGTGCCGTTTGCAGAAAGCAGTTTAGAAAAGAAGAAAATCGATCGTTCCATAGTCGTAACATGATGAAGTTCAGTTTACAGTTATAAAGTAAATAGCAATTAAATTTTAATATCCTTTCAATACATATTTATCTTACTGTTTTATCTTACTGTAATATCGTATGCCTACATCACGTTATATAAAGAGCCGGTAATGCAGGAATTGCAATAATTCATTTTAATGAAAATATTTACCATTCTACACACACAACGCCACTGTTGCCTATGGGATGTGATGTTCATCTATCCATTTTAATGGACATATAATGTGACTATGTTAGGAGCAAACAAGGTATATAGTGAAAAGGTAGCCTGTTATGTATCTAGATATAAGTTCTTTAAGAGCGCTCCGGATACAAGTCATCAAGAATTCTCGACCTACGCCCACATAAATCATTATTTCAAAAAACGGTTTTCACTAAAATTTTTTAAAAAATTGTTAGAATGCGGTATGATAAGAGAGAAAAATATATACATAAAAAAAAATAAAATTTTTCTTTCATTTTCGATTTGCAAAAATAATTTTCACCATCCCGGATAGGTATTATTAAAATAAATATTTTTTCCCTTTTGTAGAAATAAAATAAAATCAACCCTATGCACTCAGGTAGTGATTTAAGATTTAAAAATGCCCATAATTAATTTGTACAATCTCATATTCTATTTCATCTACCGCTCTCTCTCCAAGGATGCTGCAGATGTTTGCCTGCTACAGAGGCGCCCGTATATCAAGGGCGCCTCTTCAATAAAGCAATAAAACCGATCTGTTTTGTTTTCTATTGCAATTCTTACGTACATACCAGCTGTGTGGTTTCCGACGGCTGGCGACGTTAATTTAGTTAGTGTGATATTTTTCAGTATTTTTGTTATAGTTCAGTATTTATTGTTATAATCATTATGTGTAAATATAAAGACTGTGATATTCTGACTCTTAGGTATAGTTTTTAATTTTTTGTGCATACGCTCGGTGTTCTTTTAGTTTTATGTGACTTTTTCGTAATTAAGTTTCCAGTTGGTGTACTTAATATGTATAGGTAATTGTTACCGTGCTAGTTGATTATATTAAAAAAATGGGACGTCTTACTAAAAGGCATACTGATACCAAACGTCGAAATCTAACTTGTCATCTAAAAGGAAAAATCGCAGCAGAGCTAAATTACGGTAAATTTTACAAAATAAAGGGATTTAATTAAAAATTCATTATTATTACTATTATTAACAGTAATCCAACAAAACTATTTTTGATTTGAAGCTAATTAAAAGAAATTAAACCCATTGTATTAATTATTATTATTAATACTTGCTGATCTTTAAAAGTAAGATACGTAACACACTCCTCATGAAATTAAGAAATACTTCGAGTTACATTCTTTACTTATGAATAATGTCTACTCCGATCCTAAAAAATATTGCTCTATCATATACAGCTTGTTTTAGAATAACTTGCAATATGCAAATTTTAGTTAGCCAGCTCTAGATAGCAGACCATTATTATTTGTAATATATTTATTTCTTCGCTGAAAGCTAAATTATTTTTTACTCCTCCAGATTCATTATTTATAGGTCTGTATTTAATAAAACAGGAGAGGAAACAAAGGCATGCACTGTGGTTTCATCCTATTTCCCAAGTTCTGATATGAATAGAACCAGTTCTCTAATTAGTGATAGCGAGTACCAAAAACCAATAGATAACAGGAGGAGGACAGTTCAAAAATGTGTGTTACGTATCTTACTTTTAAAGATCCTCAAGTATTAATAATAATAATTAATACAATGGGTTTAATTTCTTTTAATTAGCTTCAAAGCAAAAATAGTTTTGTTGGATCTCTATTAATAATAATAAATAGGAATTTTTAATTAAATCCCTTTTAATTTTGTGAAACTTACCGTAATTTAGCTCTCCTGCGATTTTTCCTTTTATCTGACAAAGTTAGATTTCGACGTTTGATATCAGCCTGCCATTTAGTAAGACGTCTCATTTTTACACTCACCGGTAAAAAAAACGGCCACCTGAATAGTGCAAAACTTTTGTTGTTCAATTTTTTTTTTTAATATTTCACCGATTTTAATTATTTTTTGGTCATGTTCTAAAGAAATTCATCAAAAATATCTCATACCCTTTCAATTTTGAAAAAATTATTTTTTGCAACTTATTACACTCGGAGAACCAAAATTATGTTTTGATGATCTAATTTCTAAACACCCTGTGGAGTAATTAGGAAACTTGGTCAAGTTCTCTTGTGCTCTGTTCCAAAGCTCAATCTATTCTCAAAAATGTATTTTTTTTATTAATCCCAATATCTGAATTTTTGTAGAAAATACACAGTTTCTAGTAATTTCCTGACTGCCTAAAAACATCGAAAGTCATCCCAGTGTACAAGAAGGGTGATATAAATGACATGTCCAACTATCGTCCAATATCAATTATACCTGTCCTCGGAAAAATTTTTGAAAAGTTGTTGTATAAAAGATTAATGCACTATTTCGAATCCAATAATTTGTTTTTTGTAGGTCAGTTTGGTTTTAGATCGAAGAAATCTACGACCGAAGCCATAAATCAGTTATTAAGACATATTATTGAAGCATTTGAAAACAAAGATTACACCGGTTGCACTTTCTGCGATCTTACGAAAGCGTTCGACTGTGTTCAGCACAATATATTACTTGGAAAATTGACCAAATATGGTATCAAAAAAAACGCACTAAATCTACTGCGAAGCTACCTAGTTAATAGAAACCAGGTCACTATCTACAACGGGATTGCATCGTCAATAGCTAATACATATCATGGAGTACCTCAAGGTTCCGTGCTCGGACCCTCGTTATTCTTAATATACGTCAACGATTTGCCTCAGTATTTATCATGTGCTAGATCTGTATTATATGCTGATGATACAACTAACATAAATACCCACAAAAATATAGTAGACTTGGAAAATATTATGCGGCGAACACAGCTGGACGCTTCCGAATGGTTTCAATCGAACATGCTGTGCCTAAATGCAAGCAAAACTGAAAATATAATATTCTCCACTCGTGGCTTCGAAAACTATCAAAACCCAGATAAGGTTAAATTTTTAGGCGTGATTCTTGATCCCAAACTTTGCTGGGACCAACATGTCAACTATGTTTCAAAAAAACTGTCCAAATGCATATATATGATAATCAACTTAGTCAGGGAGGTGTCCCTAAATGTCGTGAAAACGGCTTATTATTCTATGTTTCAAGGAACATTTTCCTATGCAATATTAGCATGGGGACATACTAATCACCTAAGCAGAATATTTGGATTGCAAAGACGCATAGTTAGAGTGATGTCAGGTATTGGATATAGAGATGATGTGAGAAACAATTTCAAAGAACTCAATATACTAACTGTTCCCGCATTCTATATATATACGTGCATACTCCACGTCAGGCAAAATTTAAATGATTATATCCGTCATTTGAGCATGCACGATCATGACACAAGGTCCAATAATAATATTGTACTAAAATATCTGAGATTGGAGACAAGTAGAAATGGACTTAATTATTACGGTCCTGTTTTTTACAATAAGCTGCCATATCACATTACCTGTCTCCCAGAGAGATCATTTGCCAGCCATGTAAAGAACTTGCTAATAGAAGGGACTTTCTACTCCTTTCAAGAATTTTTAGCGACTGACTTTTCAAATGAAACCCTATACATATAATATACTATATGTTAGTGTGAAATCATATTATCTGTTAAAAGCATTTTTATGTCGATGTAATTTTATTTATGTGTACTATATGTCAGTGTGAAAGCTTATTATCTGTTTAAAACATTTTTATGTCTGTAATTTTATTTTTATTTCTGTGTTAATATTCAAATTTGTATGTAAATTTTATCTTTTAACTGTAATGTGACTTATGTAAAACTGTAAAGTTGATAACATCAATAAATTATTTCTATTTCTATTTCTATTTCTAAAATTTTGCAATTTATATGAAAAGGGTGTGTATAATCAATTAGCACGGTAACAATTATCTATAAAGACTAAGTACAGCAACTGAAAACTTAATTACGAAAAAGTCACATAAAACTAAAAGAACTCCGAGCGTATGCACAAAAAATTAAACTATAAGCAGTGCCGCTTCTAGGTCATGAGACGCCTTCGTGCGAAAGAATTTTTTTCGCTCCCTTTTTTTGTTGGGCACCACTCAGTCGAGACAAGGGCGGATCTGGACCTTGAGCTTGAGAGGTGTATTTTTCGTCTCAAAATTTTTTTTGATGAGCAGGGGGAGAAATCCAAAAACATTTTTCTCGAAATCCGAAAAAAATGTTTTCATCCCAAATTTTTTTAAAATTGACTTTTTGGCGCCCCATGGCCTAGTGCGGGGCACGAAATGGCCCCCCGTTAGACGCGGCCCTGACTATAAGTGTCAGAATATCACAGTTTAATATTTACACAAAATGATTATAACAATAAATACTGAACTATAACAATAAATATTGAAAAATATCACACGAGTACAAAAGATTCTCACACTAACTAACGTCCCCAGCCGTCGAAAACCACAGCTGGTATGTATGTAACTATTGCAATAGAAAGCAAAAAATATCAATAAAAAATTAATAAAAATGCATTAAAAAGTAAAAAATAAATGTTTGGGTCTGAGCTATCACGGTATTGCTAGAATTTATGTAACTAAAAATAAAAGTGGAGTCCTGAAAAGAGTTAATCTGTTTGAAGAGTTTTTCGACGCCCCACACTTTTATGTTTAGTGACATATATTCCAACAATACTGTGATAAATCCAAACAGTTATTTTATACTTTTTAGTGTATTTTTAATTATTTTTTTAATTTTTATTGATTTTTTTTAAATAAGTGTATTTTTTAACAAGTAAAATTGGAAAATTTTAAAAACCCCGACCAATAAATCTGATAATACTACTTCTAAAGGGCCGATCCTGGTAGAATCAAAATAGAACCGAAATCATATTCGGCATTCATAATTGTCTGCACATTTTCAATTTTACTTAAATCGGATAATTTGTAGAGAAATTAAATATGGCTGATTCAAAATGGAGACAAAACATAAAATCTAATATGGCCTATAACCTTCTCAGCAAATTACTTTTTTAGATAAAGAAAACACTATCAAAATCGGATAACCCGTTGAAGACATATGAAGCTACAGACAGACAGGCATGTATATATGCAAACATATACGAGTCAAGAGTATAATACCTCCTTTTTGGGTCGAGGGTTATAATAGTAGTTTGTGCAACAAGAGTGGATATGATATCCATATCACACGATAAAGAAGTTTGAGCATGACACCGTAGGCGGAGTGCTTCAAATCTTTTGAGTGCGATATGGATAATCCACTCGAGTTGTATAGTATACTTTTTCTACGACCAGCTTAAAGAAACTACAAAATTTATTAAACATTAATATTTTACACAAATACACACTGACAGTTACTTTGACAGCTTACGCACTAATTTGATTTTAAAACAAATAGTTGTTCATGTACTTAATACACGAACTGTGATTGGTCGGTTTCATTTCATATCCATCCTAGAACTGATATGAAATATATCCGTTCAGTTAACTGGAATTGCCTACTTATCCATTCTACAGACTGTACAGAAAACAGCAAATTTACATAAGGGAGTAGAAAAAATATTTTTTTCCATTCTACAGACTGTACAGAAAACAGCAAATTTACATAAGGGAGTAGAAGAAATAGTTTTTTCTACTCCTTTATGTAAATTTGCTGTTTTCTGTACAGTCTGTAGAATGGATAAGTAGGCAATTCCAGTTAACTGAACGGATATATTTCATATCAGTTCTAGGATGGATATGAAATGAAACCGACCAATCACAGTTCGTGTATTAAGAACAACTATTCGTTTTAAAATAAAATTAGTGAGTAAGCTGTCACAGTAACTGTCAGTACGGATTTGTGTAATATATTAATGTTTAATAAATTTTGTAGTCTTTTTAAGCTGGTCGTAGAAAAAGTATACTGTACAACTCGAGTGGATTATCCATATTGCACTCAAAAGATTTGAAGCACTTCGCTTACTGCGTCGTGCTCAAACTTCTTTATCGTGCCATATGGAATCATATCCACTCTTGTTGCACAAACTACTATTAACTTACATTTTATTATTTCTAATGAAAACCTCCGAATGTCGATTTTGAGTCCAATAAGACCATAAATAACAAAATTCGTTTGTCATCTTGACGCCTCCATTTTGATTTCCGAGTTTTGCCCAAAAATTCGTAATCTACGTCCCCTAAAATCCCCAGATATTAATTTTGAGTCGAATAGGACCATAAGTGATAATTCGTCCGCCATTTTGATATCTGAATTTTAACCAAAAATTCGTAATCCGCGTGTCCGAAAATTCCCACATATTAATTTTGAGTCGAATAGAACCATAAATGACGAAAAATTCGTCCACCATATTGACAAAGCTGTCTTGAATTTTTCATTTCTAATTAAAAACCCGTAATTCGCGATCTTGAAAACCCCCGCAGACGGATTTGGAGTCGAATAAGATCATACACGCCAAGCTGATACGCCATCTGAAATTTTAAATTTCTTACTAAAAATTCGTAATTTGCGGCCCTGAAACCCCCACAGACGGATTTTGAGTCGAATCGGAACATACAAGCCAAATTGGCCCTCCTTCTTGGATTTTAAATTTTTGACAAAATTCTTAATTCGCGGTCCCGAAAACCTCCAGATATCGGATCATACGCGGCAAAATCGTCCACCATGTTAGAGCCGCCATCTTGAATTTCCGTGATAACAAATATTTGTTAAATAAGTGTTATTATCAATGATCGGAATTTGGGTTTAATTTCAGTGGCGCACGTAGGTATATAAAATTTTACATCAAGAAATTAAATGTATGTTTGTTCTTTCTTACAAAATAAATCGAAATTAAATGTAATAGGAACATATTTGATGAGTTTTTCATTTATTTTGGCATAATAGAATACATGTATACATATGTACAACTAAAAATGTTTGCATATTTTAATAAATCCTTATAACGACGCACCTGAAAATTAAACCCAAATTCCGATCACTGGTTATTATACGTTAGGAGAATTTTATGAAAATTATCAGAATTGGCGTAAGTTATAGTTTGTAAGCACTACCTGGACTATTGCTATAAAAATATGTATTTGTCTAAGAGGAAAATAAATATTATTATTGGTATTATATTGCTATGGGAACCATGTACACATACCAAATTTCAATTTGATCGGATATGTTATTTGGAAGTGAGTGAACATCGAAGTGTAAGATTTTCATATCATATTTACAAGTCAAACGAATATATAAGTGTGTTAAAAAAAAAGAAACTAAGTAATATATTTATTTATCCATTTTTGATTCATTTATTTGTTAAAATAATGTCTTCAGTGTAAAATATTTTATTTTATTACTATAATAAATATCCCTTGATGATACGCCTATTCTCGCTGCAGCAAATTCTGTGCAGGTAAATATAAACAAGGTCGTCTTATACGGTAGCGTATGTGAGCAAGAAAGATAAAATATTGACGTGACGGAAATCATAGATATCTGGCTAATGTTCTGATGTGAGGTATATTTTAAAGTAATAGAAATAGAAACCTGGTGATCTCATCGCACTCCGGATCGCTCTTAATCGGAGGTATTATCAAATTTAGTGAAAGTACTTGTATTTTATACTTGTGATTTTGTTGAACACTTCTGTGCAATAAAATCCCGTACACTTGAAAAATCAAGTAATCCAGTTTTTAGTAATATTAAGTGGTGTGAATCAGTTCTTTAGAAATTTATATTTTTTATTATCATATAGGTTATAAAAAAGTGACATTGATTGTGAAATGTCATAAGTAAGGTATTTGGAAAAATGTTAATAATTTAATGATTTCGATTTATAACAAATGTAAAAATTGACGTTGAAAAATTGTGTTCGAGATAAGGCCAGATTCTGAAAGCTCAAAACATTAAAAAGTGATTTTCCAAAATACCAGGGCCATACACACTTATCCATGCCCAAACATTAACAGAATATCGCTCGGACCTGTTCCGCGGAGAGACGTAGCGTTCGTGAAACCTGGTATTTGCAGGACGGTACACCCGAATATGTCCGCCATCGGTAAACACAACATTGTTCCAAAACTCCAACGGGTGATAGACATAATTTAAACAAAAGAAAATGCAGCCTTGCTTATGTTTTTCTGTAAATATGGTCTTCTTGGCACTTACACAGTTTTTTTTTTTATTGCGATTTTCCTATCCTTCGGCTAGCTGTTGACCTTGATGCTGGAAAATTTGTCATGGACACAGCATCTACTGCTGTTTGAAACGGATTTTCCCTCAAATAGCCAAGGAGTGCTTCATCTTGAGCGAGATTTGAACTTCTCGGTCAGTCTGAACCGTCTTTTCTCTTTATGATACCTTTTTCACACTCATAACGGTACTTTTATTTAAGTGATAATGGTTAGCACCTGCTCTGACAGACCATTCCTCTTCAATTTTAGAGAGAATTAGAATTTTTTCATGTTCAGTTAATTTCAGCATTTCGAAAATATGACACTGACACTGACAAATAAATAAAGAATGATTTAATATAGCGAAAAATAGGGATTTTATTGCACAGAAGTGTACTTGCACAGCTCTGATTTTAATACATGCAACGGACCATTTTATGTCTTCTAAGTCTAGGTCTTCTTTTGATCATTTCATATTTAAGGACTATGTATTTTTAACCACTAAACAGTACAAAATAAATAAATAAATAATGATTGATGTATGAACTAACCTTTATTGAGGAAAATACCTTTGACTAGGTGCTGCAACTGATGGCTAGCATTTGGAAGCTCAGTAACAGAGTCTTCTTCTTCTGAATTACGAGGAATGGAAGGCAATAAGCTAGGTATATCGTCAGCTGATAGACCTTCTACGCTATCTACTACTGACTTAGGCCGCAGTTTCCTCCCGTGTAAACTTTTCCTTTTTATTGACAAATGGGGAGTAGCCTATTAAACAAATTTACAAAATGTTACTGTTTACGTAAATCACGTGGTCTGTAAAATCTTTTACGAATAAAAAGCAATAACTTAAATTTAGTTTGCTAGAAAAAATATTTGTACTATGAAACAATTCTTCCGCGATAGGCAACGTGATGCCGCCAGACTGGCCATACAGCAAGCAGAGGCCAACTAGAATAATTTTCATGAATCGCAAAACATCTGGAAAAACGTGAATAAGAAGTGCTATTGGTTTTGTTTAATTATACACGAAATTATAATGACCTTCGGGTTGCTAACATGGCTGGAAAGTTTTATTTAGACCACCTATTCCATATCAAGCAATCTAAATTTAACTTATTTATAATGTGCATTGTGAAACAAAAAATTAAAAATTGAGTGAACTAGCAGTGAAATTATAGTATACAGTGTGTCTATAATAAAATTTAATAAACGAGATAACAAGTTTTATTTATTTGAATATTTTTCTTGTTCATTTTTCTGGATAAATATTGTTCGTCTAAATCAGACTTTGACAGCATCTGCCCCAAAACTGTTAATAATGTCAGAGACAGAAGCTATATTAGCACTGTTGCCCGAATACATAGTTTTACAAGTTCGAGGGAAACAGAGAACCTGCTGATATAGCTTCTCTCTGAAGTTTCTGCGGAAGAAAACAATAGTTTGCTATTGTTCGAGCTCACTCCAGTATGTAATAGAGTTCAGTGGTTATGACTTGTCAAATGTCAGTTTACTGCTTATTGTTTACAAGGCCTCAGTCAGTTTACCAAGTTCTCGTTTGTGTTGTTATTGTGTTATTATTTGGTTAATGAACCAGTGAACAACATTATCATGAGTTACAAATATTGCATTGCAAATATTTTTTTAGTGTTCCAAGGCAAGTTAGAGAACAGCGGTGCACTGCTATGAAACGCAACACTAAGAAAAACGTCAAATGAACGAAGAAAACGCCTTTATGGTGTTGTGAAGATCACTTTAATGTAAGTGTAAAAATATGTAAATAAATAAATGTGATATGAGCGATATTGTTTATATTAAATACCCAATGAAAACTGATCTCTAGATGCCTATGAAGTTCTCTAGAAGATTCCTAAATGCAAAATGCAATTAAAAATGTTATTTTTTTTTTAAATGTATTTAGAATTAGACTTATATTAATTATACTTAGAATATATTCAAATTAAAAATAAATGATATTGTCCATTCCTGTTAAATTGTGCATATGTTAGTCAGATGCATGTAATATAAAAAATAAGATTGCCTACCAACCAAAAAAATACATTTATTTTAACAAATAATTGCAATCATACTTACTAAATTCAAATATTCCAACTTCTGCATGTGAGAAAATCATTTTGTTTCATTAATACAAACATAAATTAGTTTAAATTGAACTTACCAATGGCGAATGATCTGATTGGTGACTGCTGTCTGTTATGGATATATCACTGGCACCATGCCGGGAACTGTCAGAACTACTTAATCTAGATCTTCTTGGGGGTGAATCGATTCTTATTGCACTAGCATCACCAACCAGGATTTTATAACTTCTCATTAAAGCTTCATAGACCTCATCTGTTACTTGCTCTGATAATTGAGAAGCTACCATTACATTTAATTCCCTGAAGCAATTTTTAATGCATTAATATTCCATAAAATTAATATAACATAGAATAGAAAACCTTGAGCAGTATACTATACAGCTGACCAAAGTTATTTCTGTACCACAACTAACTCATTATTTTTGCAACCAAGAAGTTAGTAAACTGTGTGTTCTAAATTTTTCTGCTGGTTACAACAGTGAAAATAGAAAATCAATTTAACATAACCATATCTCAGTTATTCACTGCAATTATTTTTAAACAGTACTTTCTTTATACATTCATATATAGGGTGATTCGCGAGCAATATGCCATAGCCTAATGGCAGATAGAGCTCTTCAAGACAAGTCTAGATCAGCAAGGAAAAAAATATTTTGGCCACTAGTTTTATGCATTTGGCCTGAAAATTCAAAGAATTATATCTCTGCAACGGCTGGATAATCGAATGAAATTTACCACTAACATTCCTCAGCTGGGACTTGTTAGAATGGCCTACTTTTGAAAAATCTAATGCCGAACTCGGAAAAAAAATCTGCCCTCCTTGTCTTTGACAAAAAAGTGCATTTTTCTATCGAATTTCTGGAAAACTATTAACAGATTTGGAAAGTTCAGAAAAAATGTTATCAGAATAGCGATTCAATTTTGACGACACACCTAAACCTTTCGGTAAAAGAATCACAAAACAATTTAGCGCATCATGACTAATACTTTGTACGGGCATTATTTATGGAACAGTTTGATAGAGTCTATTCAAATGCTTCAAATCCATATTCCTTCTAAGACTTCACATAATACATAGCAAAAAACCTTCGTATCTAATCGATAAAATGAAGAAAAAACAATATAAGAAAGAAACCTACACAGTTTAATTTTGAAATTGTAAAGAATAGTAACCTATGTATTTATCATCGACAACAATTATTTTAACAATTCGGTGTTCTAATTATCAGCGAAGATTTCCTGGTCGACGAGTACCA
This sequence comes from Rutpela maculata, assembly GCA_936432065.2. Taxonomy (NCBI): domain Eukaryota; kingdom Metazoa; phylum Arthropoda; class Insecta; order Coleoptera; family Cerambycidae; genus Rutpela; species Rutpela maculata. The sequence continues at coordinate 120,977,485 of OW386285.2, forward strand.
TCGCGCAACATCTTCACCAGTTTTCCAGTTCTCTCAGGAATATAGAAGATTTATTGGAACTCACAGAAATGTAGAACAACCAGTTAGACCGGCCGAAGAAAAAATTGAGGAGATGGCAGAGCAAAATCCTTCGACAAGCACTAGAAGAATAGCACACCTGCTAGGTATTCCTCAAACCCGTGTATGAAGGGCATTAAAAGAGGAACGGATTACCACATCCAAAAGGCCCAGTGACTCGAACCAGGTAATGAAGTCGCATGTCTTACATTCTGCCGTTGGATAATGCATCGTCCAAGACCTTGCCCAGAATTCTTATCACAGATGAGGCCCAATTCAATCGAGACGGAGTGTGGAATTCTAGGAATTCACAGTTTGGACCACACCATGCAATCCTCATGCCGTTGTCCAGAAAAACTCCCAGCAGAAGTTCTCCATTAATGTATAGTGTGGAGAGATGAACGATACATTGATAGGACCGCATTTTTTTGAAGGCCGATGGACTGGAAAAATCTACTTAGATTTCTTCCAGACCATTTTGCCCAATTTATTATTGGCACAAAATGTCGACAGGAGAGATCTTCATTTCCAGCCTTATTTCTCACTCCAGGAGCATCTCAACAATGAGTTTCCTAACTGCTAAATCGGTTGCGGAGGTCCTCAAGCTTGGCCAACTGTTCTCGATTACTATGTTTGGGGCCACATGAAACAATCGGTGTACAGCACAGAAGTCACCACTAGAGAGGAACTATGGCAGCGTGAAGAACCACAGACAAACCAGAAAGGCCACATGACATTTATTGGTGCGGTGCAGGAAATGCGAAGTTGGAGGAGGATATTTTAGGAAACTCATCTAGTTTGAATTGAATCAGTTCATGAAGAATTACCTATTTTTCATTAAAAGAGTTATCACATTTATGTGTGCATGCTTTTTCTACGTAGATTATACCCATAATTCATTCAGATTTTATCACTTTAGATAGATAGACTAGATAGATACCATAGTTCGGAACAAATAAAAAATTTCACAAATACGACCCTGTATTTTTCTTCGAATGGATACGGATCTGAAGCATTTGAATAGACTCTATCAAACTGTTCCATAAATAATACCTGGTCAAAGTGTTAGTCGCGATGCGCTAAATTGCGATTTTCTTGCCGAATCAGTTTAAGTGTGTCGTCAAAATTGAATCACTATTCACACAGCACTTTTTCTGAACTTTCCTAATCCGCTAATAGTTTTCCAGAAACGAGACAGAAAAATGTACTTTTTTGTCAAAAACGTGATTTTTTTTTCCGAGTCCGGTCGTGGACTTTTCAAAATCAAGTAGGCCATTCTGACAAGTCCCAGCTGAGGAATATTACTGGTAAATTTTATTCGATTATTACATTCAACGGTTGCAGAGATATAGCTCTTTGAATTTTCAGACCAAATGCATAAAACACCCTTGTCTTCTTAACCAGTGGCCAAAATTTTTTTACCTTTTGACCTAGACTTGCCTTGAAGTGCTCTATCTGCCATTGGGCTATGGCATATTGCTCATGAATCGCCCTATATATAAGAAGGTTTAATTTTCGAACAAAAAGGATTCAATGCACTCAGTGGCAGAGCAAGGAATTGTAGGGCCCTTGTGCAGAAAATTGGACCCCCAGGCCATATTGGAAATATTTGTCTAGTGAAAAAATGAATAAACGAAAAAAAAAAATATGAGCCATAATTATTTATAAGAGGTTTGGGCACTTATGCATTACACAACCATGCTATGCCGTAGCTCCACTACTATTAAAGTATAAATAAAGAAGTTATTAAATTTACAGCAATAGTTTATTACAACTTTCTCTTTTTCTCTTCAGAACTGTGTTCGTTTTAAAGAGGCTAAAATAATAGAGAGTAAGTAATATCAGTATCACTTTTTCAATTTCTTAAATTATATTCACTTTGGGAATGCTTAAACATTATTCTTATAAAAATAGAGGAAGTACCTGAAATTTACTATGCTTTAAAATCTACCTAATTCTTTTAGTTTTATTTTGATTTTTCAAATTGCTGTAATTATTACTAAGATTAAATTGCCGAATTAAATTCAGCGGTCAATACCAACTACTACCACTTCTGGTAGTACCGGGGTTGTCAATTGAAAGGTCCTAGATATCAATAATAAAGAATGACGTTTGACTTTTGAGGTTAAGTTTGCACGTTTTTCTAGTTTTTCATCGTGTCCATCACATGAAAGCATAAAATCCTGTGTAATCATGCAAAATAACCAAGCAATAAAAAGAGAAGCTCCAAATATATTAATAACTGGAACTCCAGGTGTAGGCAAATCCACATTGTGTCAACAACTGTCTGAAGTTACTGGACTGCAGTGGTTAGAAATTTCCAAAGTAGCTAAGGATAACAACTGTTTAGAAGAATATGATGAAGTGTACCAGTGTCCAGTTCTTGATGAAGATAAACTCTTGGATGGATTGGAAGAGGTAATGTGTCGAGGAGGAAATATTGTCGACTATCACAGCTGTGAGTTTTTCCCTGAAAGATGGTTTGACGTAGTTTTCGTATTGCGTACAAATAATACCACTCTTTATGATAGACTTGTTAGTAGAGGATACACGGGGAAAAAATTAGAAGATAATATTGATTGTGAGATATTTCAAACAATTTTAGAGGAAGCAAAAGCTTCATATAAAGAAAACATTGTGCACGAACTGAATAGCCAAACTCCAGAAGAATTACAAGATAACCTAAACAGGATATGTTTATGGCTTCAACAGTGGTTTTCTGACAATCAAAATAATTAGCATTAGGCTATATGTATATTGACCTTAGTGAAGAAAATGTAGGTATATTATGTACCTCTTAATTTTTCTCTTAAATGTGGTGCATTATTTATTTGACAGTTTAAGTTAGAAAAATGTATATATTTTTTATATTATATTTATAGAAACCCTGTTTTTTTTTTCAAAGCATGGCACATGACAACTCGAAACGTCATAGCGATTATAACACATCATCTAAAATCCTTTATAGTTCATTGGTATTAGGTAAAATAAGAGAAATAAATAATGTTTTGCCGTTGCGTGAGGTGGCTAATTTTTTACGCAAGTGGGCGCTTCACCCGTAACATGCCCCGCCGCGTTTTACAGGGTACAGACAACAAAAACGTATTATCATTAAAATTTGAAATTAATTTTACAAGTGGTATTTATCACAACTTCACTAAATGTTTTTTTTTTTTTCAATAATCTTTAATTCCCTATACATTTTTATGAAAAAATTGATTTTAATTCAAAAATCTACTTTTGAATATATAAAATTGATTTCACATTAAAAATAAACAGCGCAACATATAATTTGCATAAACTTTGTAACATTTACAGTAAATTTGAAGTACTACCCACATCCTACATTAATTAGATTGATACAATATTTGGTTTTTTTTTTTATTTCATTCTTCCAATCCTGTGATATTCAAATGGTAATTTGTCTTCATATACATTATATGCCCAACATTCAATTACAATATGATTCAATACTTGTCCCTAAAGGAAATTCAAAATTTTTAATCTAACAAAAATCTACTATGTATAGATGTGTACATACGATCGACAATGGCAGGAAGGAGACTAAGACCTCACCAACATTTGCGCCATCTATAATTAGCACTTTAGCAGAGATTTAGAACTGTTTTCTAAATCTACCCACATTTGTGCATTTACGATTAACTTTCCAAGTTCCCTTATATTTTTTTGATATTTGAGATCAAGGTTTCATGAAATGAATTTATTTGCAAAAACTTTTCTTGGTGATGATTATTAAAAATGTTTGTTCATTACCGCTGCTGACATTTAACTATATCTATATATTTATTTTGTATCTGTATCTAATAGATAACATGCGTGTTTTTTTTTAAATTTCATTAGTGTTTATTTACATGGAAAAAAAATCGCAAAATTTAATTTATAACAAAAAAATTGCAATCGTTAGCTGTTAGTTTCAAATGAGGCAATAGGTGTGGGAATGGCTGTGATGTCACACTGTGTGTTGATTGGAGAACAGCAAACGGCAGCCGTTACATTCGCATCGACATCAAGGATGAATTGTAGTGGCGGTATTGTATTATTTTATTATTGTACTAGTAGATTTAAAACAATAAAATAAACATATCCACAGTGGGGAAAAATTACACGATTGTTCTTTTGAAAAACTTTCATCTGTCATTTTAAAAGAATATTTACAATTATAAAGCCTTGATAATTAATAAATTTACTCACAAAATTTGTAAATATAGAATACATTCTCTTCTGTCTGTCAGTCTGAGCGTTCTGCAGCTCTGGGCTGTGGCGCCATATGTCACCGCACCGTTTGACGTCACAGACAATGGCAGTGCGTAACAAGATTAGTTTAAATTATGCAAACTTTAATAGCTTATATTCATTTTAAGGAATTGAAAAATGTTTTTTTTTGTGAAATGGTTTTTTAATATTAGCTTACGTTTAAGGGTATTATTTTCATTTAATTTTTATGTCGGATAATAAAAACTCAAATGTTACCTTGTCCTGTTCATTATGTCTATGCCCGCTTGCTGCTTTACACAAGTCGTAACAAAATCCAATGGTATTTGTTTCTTTTTTTTACATTCTTTCTTAATTTCTTGCACAGTCTGCTCATCATGTAAAACATATGGGCATTGGTCCTTACAACATTTCAACATTTTCTCTGTAGTAGTCTGAAGTTTATTTTGAAAAAAATAAATAAATAAAAAATGTTATTTACTTAAAATGACATATACAGAATGTTCTAAAAATGCACGGCACAAATTCAGAAGCAAGGTATGAAATAGGGTCCAACAACGCTTTATTTCCATGATACATGATGTAGAACCACCAAAATATGAATTTTTTAAATTTTGACACAAGATTTATTTCCATATCTTTTATGGGGGTGAGGATATAAAAATGCTAGGAGACTTTAAAAATTGTGTACTAATTTCGGACAACTGATAAAATATTCTGAAAGAAAATCAATAAAAATACAAAAAAGCGCTATCAGACCCATCTTCATAGGAAATTCTTATTTTGACGTAACAGGAATATGCTGTCGTGCATTTTTGGAATACCCGGTATAGCAAAATTCGAGCTATTATTTAAGCCTTTAATAACACAGCCCCACAAAAAAAAAGTGGTCTGTCCGGCGGACTAGATCAGTGTATCCGTATGTATTTGGACCCGCTGAAACCGAACCCGAAGTCAGAATTGTCAGATTGGCTCGTTTTTCACCTCACCAGTGTATCCCTATGTATTTGGAGCTGCTGAAACTGAATCTGAAGTCAGAATTGTCAGAGTGGCTCGTTTTTCACCCCCAACCTCAAAAAACACCCCCAATACAAAAAGAAAGTGGTCTGTCCGGCGGACAGAGTGTATCCTAATGTATTTTGACCTGCTGAATCCGGATTCGAAGTTAGAATTGACAGGTTGGCTCGTTTTTCATCCCTAATCCCGAAAAACACACCCCCCCAAAAAAATGATCTGTCCGGCGGACCATACTAGTGTATCCTCATGTATTTAAATCCGCTGAAACTGAATCCGAAGTCAGAATTGTAAGATTGGCTCTCTTTTTACCCCTAACCCGAAAAAACACCTCCAAAGCAAAAAGAAAGTGGTCTGTCCGGCGGACTATACCAATGTATCTTTATGTATTTTGACCTGCTGAATCCGTATTCGAAGTTAGAATTGACAGATTGGCTCGTTTTTCACCCCCAACCCCGAAAAACACCCTCCCCCCCAAAAAAAAATGATCTGTCCGGCGGACCATATCAGTGTATTTAAATCCGCTGAAACCGAATCCGAAGTCAGAAATGTAAGATTGGCTCGTTTTTCACCACTAACCCCAAAAAACACCCCCCAAAACAAAAAAAAGGGTTTGGTTTGTCCGGCGGACCATACCAGTGTATCCTTACCAAATACATAAGGATACATTGGTATGGTCCACCAGGCAGACCATTTTGGGGGGGTTGGGGGTGAAAACGAGCCAATCTGACAATTTTAACTTCGGATTCGGTTTCAGCGAGTCCAAATATATAAGGATACACTGGTATGGTCTGCCGGACAGACCACTTTTTGTTTTGGGGTGTTTTTTGCGTTTGGTATGAAATACGAGCAAATCTGACAATTCCGACTTCGAATTCGGATACAGCAGGTCAAATTACATAAGGATCCACTGGTATAATCCGCCGGACAGACCACTTTGTTTTTGTTTTGGGGATGTTTTTTGGGGTTGGGGGTGAAAAACGAGCCAATCTGACAATTCTGACTTCGGATGCGCTTTCAGCAGGTCCAAATACATAAGAATATACTGGTCTGGTCCGCCGGACAGACCATTTTTTTGGGGGGTGTGTTTTTCGGTGTCGGGTAAAAAACGAGCCAATCTGAAAATTCTGACTTCGGATTCGGTTTCAGCGGGTCCAAGTACATACGGACACAGTGGTATAGTTCGCCGGACAGATCACTTTGTGCTTGTTTTAGAGGTGTTTTTTGGGGTTGGAGGTGAAAAACGAGCCAATCTGACAATTCTGACTTCAGATTCGGTTTCAGCAGGTCCGAATTAATAAGAATATACTGGTCTGATCTGCCGGACAGATAATTTTTTTTGGGTAAAAAACGAGCTAATCTGACAATTATGACTTCGGATGCGGTTTCAGCGGGTCCAAGTACATACGGATACACTGGTCTAGTCCGCCGGACAGACTACTTTTTTTTTTTGTGGGGCTGTGTAATTTACCTGTATGTAATCACAAATACTGGCATGAATATCACAAGCAACTTGTTGCAACTTATCTTCCACAGGATGCTTGTCGTCTCTGTGTTGTGCAACCTCTTGCAATCTTACTAAAAGCTGCTTCGAGTTCTCTGCATCCTGAATAACTCCAGTGGCATGATTAATATCATTGTTGGAAGCTATAGACTCACTCGCAAGATTTTTTATGGCTTCTTGTGTTTGAGTGACTAGTCGATCCAAAGCTTGCTGCTTTGAGGTTAAAAGGAATCCGGGCTGCAGGGGAAAAGACTTCAACTTATGCTGCTTATCAGAAATATTGCGGTTCAGCAAATCTTGAATCTTTCTCATAAGGACATCTGTTCTATCGGCGTTGGCCTTCATACAAGGCGTTATATCAAAAATAGGAAAGGGAATATATTGCACTGTTCTATTGCTCTCCAGGGCATAAGCTATATCATTGTATCCTTGTAACGTTATGTTGTTCCTATCGTAAATGATTGTTTTAAGTTTATTGTTGATTTGTAAAGCTTTCGCTAACAATCTAGCACCAGAATCACCTATTAAATTTCCACTTATATCTAAGATTTCTAATGACTTGTTATCTCCAAGAGCATTAAGTAAGTTGAACATGTCTGTACGCAGTCGACAGTCTGGGATTAACAGTGATTGCAGGAGACACTCGTCATCTTGTACTACCTGAACTACCGAATCCATAATTAGAGACATGTGCTTCTTCATGCTACGACCCATATTTAAATGTTTTAATGACTTATTTTTACTTATTGCTATCACTACGTTGCATAAATCTGAATCCATATCTGAAAGATGTGTGAGGAATAGTAAATTATTGTTGGACTTCCAGTATTTTTGAATAAATTAATAAAAACATTTAACAAATTACCAAAATACTGGAACACTAAATATCTACCAATGGACCATTTCAATGATGACGTCGAAATTAGTCAATAGCGCCCAAATGTGTACAATCACACGATACAGTGAACCAAAAGTATATGCTGCAGTGGAAGCTCTAAACAAATTCAACCGAGTATGACTTGTGTAGTTTTCATCGAAATTACTATGAAAATAAAGGTCTACATTTTGTTGGGATGCGAACTTACAGAATATTTAAGGATTTCTGTGTAGGTATTACATAATATTCTGAAAAGATGTAGAATTTATTAAACTTGAGTAGAAATCCTTAGATATTTGGTATAAACACAAATTTAATTAACATGTAAGACAACCATTTGCCCAAAATAATGTGCATAACATACTCAAGGTTTCCCATAACACATGACAAATTTTTAGAGAACGAGCTACGAATCATGTGTTGTGGATTGTCTACTTTCGGAGACTTTATATGTCACACTAAACTGGTCTATTGAAATAGAGCTTCATATTCCTTTTTTAGACAATACTTACTGTTTTCAGAGATATCTAGACTAGAAATACAACGAACACCATGCACACAGGACTCTAAAACATGAGCGCCTTGACTCCCCAGTCCACAGTTACTAATATCTAAGGTCATCTCTTTGGTAAATTCATTACAGGCCAATCCCAATAACAAATTTCTAAAAAACATATAGACTATAAGTTCTGCTTAATATAAAATTATAGTCATATCTTCAATCTCTCTTAACAACATTTTTTTCATAAAAATAATAATAAATACTAAACGCCAGTCATAATCACCGTACTATAATTAACAAATTAAACATAATAGCTATTAAAACACATTTCTTGATGTTTTAAAATCGTTTCATGGCAATGAAGTGCACTGACAATCAGCGAAATAATATTAGCTGAATCACAAATTCGGTGGTACTATAAAAGGCATTTTTGGGTAACTGACTTTTTAGTTTATATATGACTTAGAGTAAACTGACCTTACTTCGGAGGCAATTCACGAAAAAATTGTGTACCGAAATACCCTAAGCCATCCCTAGTTTTGGCTAGCTGTGATTCTCACCGTTTAATACAGCAATTTTTTGCTTTCTTATATATGTATACAATTATTTGTACATGCAGCTTTGCACTTAATTATTTCTTTCTTTACACTTAATTTTTTTTAACGCCTTATATTTACGACCTGATGGAGTTTAGCCGCAGGCTATGCTATTCCACCACTCAACCAGGACATGTACACGTAGATAACATCACAACATTCTCTGCGACATTGCCATTTGCTGCAGCTGACACTCGAACTTAGGAAAGGAGAGGGACAACCGTGTTGTCTCTCACACAACCGCGGTCTGGCCCACTGCTACTGTCTCGGCAACACGTGAAAAACGCCACTACACATCCATGCCCCAGCCAGGATTCGAACCCGGGACCCCGTGGTTGCAAACTTAATACCGCAAGGAATGCGCCACATAAGTGCATAAAAACATTTATCCACTACTATCATATTGCATAAGCTTATACATTTAACAATTGACAAATAACGGTAGTCATAATTCCAATCTAGCTTATTATGAACATGACCTCATAATAACACATCCTTGATCAATCAGGAACTAGCAATTTTCATAACCAACAGGCGAATCCATTTTTTCCAAGGGAGAGTCATGTTTTTGTTTAACGTTTAAAACGAGAACTAGCTTTATTTTTCACTTTTAAATCATTACAACAGTTAAAACAGTCTTGGATAAAATATAGTATTCTGCTCCACGTATAATGGCTATTACACGCTCGGATGATTTATGAAGCTGACTAAGCAAATTATCAACAAACTGAGAGTCTTCGTTTACAGATGCTTGCAAAGGATACTGAGGATATTCTGGCCAGACCAAATAACCAACATCAAACTGTGACAAAAGACTAGACAAGCTGTAACCAATTCAGAAATCAAACACAGGAAGTGGGGCTGGCTGCGCCATAGGTTCCAAAAATCTACTAGTGACGTGAATCGAGCAGCTCTGAACCCTAGAGATGGGTCGAGGAAACTTTCCATATTTGATAAAAGTCTATAAAAGTCATGTAAATAATATAATTGTATGCACTTATTTGGTATCAAAATGAAGCTTGCATCATCATGAATCAGATTTCACAATAAAATAGGCTATCAATATACCCCCAATGGAAAGTTAGAAGGAAAATTTCCTGGAAACTTTCGGAGTTTTCAAAACGGAAAGTTTCCAGGAAGTTTTCCTTCTAACTTTCCATTGGATATATTGATACGCTATTTTATGGTGAAATCTGATTCATGATGATGCAAGCCTCATTGTAATTCCAAATAAGTGCATACAGTTATATTTACATGACATTTACAGACTTTTATCAAATGTGGAAAGTTTCCTCGACCCATCTCTGCTGAACCCACAGGGCAACCGTAGACGAGGAAGACCCAAGCAGGCATGGAAAAGAACGGTGTTACAGGAAGCAAATGCAGCAGAAAAATCATGAGGTGAGCTGAAGGTCCTTGCTAGGAACAGGATCAGATGGAGGAATTTCGTCGAAGCTCTATGTTCCGATTAGGAATGATGGGAGGAACATATTTTGAAACAGTACTATATTGCTGAAAAAATGTAAGATAAAGGTTATTTCATCAATGTGAAACATGCACCCCTCAACTTAGAAGAACAGTAGTTTTACTGCCATGGTTATATAACTACACAGTTGACGGGATGTTTGTGGGTGCTAGCCCATATTAGTTAAATAGTTGTTTACCTGAAGTTTAAAAACAATTACTTAAAACATTAATATTTTAATAATTTTCTAATAGTAGAAGCGCATAGGGTTTCTCGTGGGAAATAAATGATTAAAGCTGGCAAGATATTTTTTATGTTTAATTATGTCACACTAAATAACAATATGTTTCTTGCCACCCTGAGATACGCGTCGTTCACCTCCCACCCTCCCTTAAGGGTAAAAAATTTAAAATTGCTGTATCTCGGAAATGAATAAAGATACAAATTTAGTTCTTGTGGGACAATCTTTATCTTCTAGCATACAATAAAATAGTTCATTATAACTTCCTCGAAATTTTGAATATTTTTAGAGTTATAACAAAATCATTATCTTTTTTCTGCATTATTTTCAATTGTTTCAAACATAGTGCCTAAACTGCAGCTTTTAGAAAAAAAAATTTTAAATAAGAGTTATACTGCATACTTCTAGCTTTCGAAAAAGTTATACACATCTTATTTTAAAGGAATTCTAGGTCGAGAAATCACGGAACATGATAGCTGGTGTATCTAGTGGAGACAATAAAGATTATCACTTCGGAAAAATTCCAGGAAGCAGTAACTTTTGAGAATACATCTCTGAACATGTCAGGAACAACATACCAAAAGTTACCAACAATAGTCCTTGAGGGTAACTTGTTATTAAACAAATTAGTTGGAAAATATCAGTCTTTGTCAAATACATCTTAAAATATTTTTTTTATTTCAAAAAGTAATTGCGCCATTCGAAAGTACGGGATATTTCACATCAAAAATATGTATGAAGTTTTTTTGTACGATTAAAAATGTAGACTCCAGATTTTTTTGTTTAATGCACGAAAATGGAACGCGGAGACACGTAAGTATGGCAAGGGAAGCGCGCGGTGGCCTCAGGCGTGCTACACTATAAATTTGTTGTAACTTTTGAACTAATTAATGAAATTGACCTCACAAAAGCTTAAATGAAAGAAGAAACATGTAGCTATTGGATTATTATATTTCCAAATATAAAGATGAATGTATGTAGGAATAGTACATATATGAAGTAGGAACTTAGAGATTTGCGATGAAATAGGAAAAAGCTCTACCATTTCTAAAAATTTAAAGATAAAAACTTGGGTCTTTCACATTTTACTCTTAATGTAATGTATAAAGATCCGATGAGTGAAAAAAATCTTAAAAATTTATTTTTGAAGATGTACACTTCCAAAATTTCAAAATTTTGAGAAAATGATAAAATTTGATATATATAACTAACTTTAACCACTTATTTCTCTGGTTTAAATCGGGTTAATAGATATCTGTAAGTGATATTATTAAAACTTGAAATGTGTAGTTACAGATGCTTCAAGGGGATTTACCTTAAAAATTAAATTAACCACCTTTTTTACGGAAATAAAAAATTTATTTAGCTTACCTATGCAGCATACGTTTATAGTAGGACATCAAAATAAGTAAATTTGATGATAAAAAAAATTCGGAAAATATATATAAACCTATGTGAATTTCATGAAATATTGAAAAAAATCAAGTTTTTTCGGTAAATCGACTCAATGTTGATTGTTTTTACAATTTTTATCCTGTTTGAAATATTGAAAACATATTAAAAATATTCACATAGTATAGGGCTATGAGTCAAATTATAATGCTTGAATAATAGAAAGAGACTGAAAGTAAAACATCTTCCCGGCAAGCAGAACGCATCACCAGCCCTTCACGCTTCGCTGTGTGTGTGTCCGCAGAGCATTGTAAAAGTAGTTTGGGCACTTTTTCACATCATCTTGTAATGCTATGTACAATATTAAGTTTTCTCAGCTTCTTTTTAAGTTCTTATGTGAATAATTTAAATTGTGTTTTTAATTGAATAGTGTATTGAATTGTATTGAATAAATAAATTATTTTATTGCTTGATGGAAATCGGACATATTGGATCAGCCATTTTTAATTACCTTTCTTTGACATCATAATCTGTTTCAGCGACCTCGAAAACCCCCTTATATGTCAATTTGAATTAAATTGCTTTAAAATTTTTCAACTTATAATAATTTTGTTAAAAAAAAAAATTCTTTTTGTTTAAATAATTAATAAACAATTTCCTCATGATTATATGTTTATAACTTTTTATTTTAAGCTATGTAAAAATGATATCAAAAAGTTTTAGGAAAATCGAAGCTTCCTGTAATTATTCCGAAATAATACTTATTTTCATTTCTCGCGGACGACTTTTGACCAATATAGTGAAATTCAACGTACTCGAGTATCGTAATGGTAAAAATAATTATAACGTTGGAAAGATGGATCTTTAGCGAACAAACCTTATTTGAAGTGTTTTTTTAATCGAGTGTGTTTTATTAGAAAAAGGCGATTTAAAATGCCATGGTGTTTACAAAAAAACATTTTTTTAAAATAACTTTGTTAGGAACAAAAATTGGACAAGAGTGCTAATAATCTTTCCTGTTCCTTAGTAAAAACAAGATAATCTAGCAAAAAAAACGAACATTCTATCTTTAACGGTATAAGAGATATAATTCATTAACCATTTTACCACTCAAGGGACGTAAGGGGTGAGGGTCGCGTAATTGGGAGTGGCAAGAAAGGTTTTGTTGTTGACAAATGTATATATAACATATAATATGAGTGCCATGCATTAATCATTAATTTCCCACAAACCTCTATGTCACCTTATGGGGTTCCACTATAATAAAAAATGTTATTACTGCATAATAATATACAATTATATATCTTTTGAATTCTTGGAAGGAACTTGAATCTATTTTATATAAAACTAATTAAATGCCGTTTCACATAATTGCTGATGATCAAGGTGTCAACGATTGATGAAAATTGCCTCTTAGATGCACCGGCGTTTAAAATAACAAATTTGAAAATTTTAAACAACTGTTGCTTAGTTGCTGAACACGATTATTGCATTAAAATTTATTAAAAATGATGGGAACATGGTCAAATTGTCAGTTTTTAACTGACCGAAGCGTAGATCCTATTGATACTATGAATTCTGGTGTATTAGAAGTTTTTTCATGAGTAAATTATATTATTTTAACAGATGACAGCTCTCAAATTCTGTCAGTCACTTATACTTTAATGATTTTTAATAACATTATTGAAATAATAAATTTGCATGTTAGCAAATAATGTTATCCTTGCAATAGATAGATAGATTTGTTTCATGTGAGATAATTACATTATATACACTCGTCAATTGTAGAAACATAGAATACATAAAATACAATATAAAATAAAAAAAGTACAATTTAAATATTACATTGTCCAGTGTCAAAAGTAACTATTGACAGTTGACAAATGCCCCATTTGAGATATTTAAAAATCAGTATTGGCATTTGACAGTCATCAAAGTAGCATACAGTATAAATTGCATAAGTGGAACCAACGATATTATGTACCATGTGCTAATATTAGGCAATATTCCATTACTGGATAGTCATTAACAGTTAAAAACTGCCAATTTGACTGTGTCCCCATCATTTTCTACAAATTTTAATGTCACAATCGTATTCAGCGACTAAAAATTGGCCAAAAAAACTGCTTCTGTACTTTTGTCAGAATGGGCAAAATAAGACTTTTTTAACATCATTATTTCTGAACGATATTTTAAAGTGTTTTAACTCATTTTTCAGTGGCAGATTTTCAGATGTATAGTAAAAGTAAGAACACTACACATTCGGTGAAGACTGGGCTTGAGAAGGTAGAAGGACTGCATATACATCGATTCTCCTCAAGGAATGTATAGTGCTCACACAAAGTTGTCAAATAGAAAAGTAGATTTATTGCATATGTATCAAATAGTTAATTGATCCCATTTCAAATATCAGAAGAACAGGAGGGTATTTATTTGCAAAATATCTAAAAGTTGTCTCTACAGGATGATTAGAGTAGCTAAGATAGACTCCTTCTGAAATAGGATCATATTATAGTTATTATTATAGACTTAGCAAACAACGCTTTTTGTCAGCTTTATTATTATTATTATTATTACTGACAGTATCGAGCCAAGTAGCACATTGTGATCCATAAAGTTTTCACAGCACAATTTTGACTACGAAAACGTTGGGATGACTGTCATATCATAACTTTTTCTCTAAATATATTTACTGCTATAATGTTGCAGCAACATAATTAAACAAAAATAGTTACAGCTATTTACATTTCTGGATTAGCTGCAACATGACTTCCACAGCTATTGTAACAGCTCAATATCAACTGTAACAAATAGTTATGACTTTTGGTTTTGCTGTATACTTTACAGCTAAAAAAAGACAGTTTGGCATTTATACGTTGGCTTTTGCACCAGCAAATAACAGAAATAATAGTCACGACCGGTTTTCTGTCAACTAGTATGTATTAATTTCTCAACTTTTTTTTTCAAAAGCCATTAAGCTGTCAAGTAGTGTTGAATTGGAACCAAACAAGCCTAAATAGTTGGATAAAGGCTATACGATTACATATTAGTTATTTGGATTTTTTACACAAAAACTGCAATTAGCAGCCATATTTTTTGTAAACAAAGAGAACTGAGAAGGGTAGCATTTTGAGTATGTAATTTTGTTTACATTTGTTAATTATCATTTAGGTATTTTCATTTTTGGAATAAAAAAGTGTTGTAATATTCTCCAGTAGACATAAGATTTAGAAATGAGTAATTTCAAACAATTTTCTGATTAAAAAAAAATTAATACAATAATTCTGATGAGATTAAGTTTTGCAAGAACAAAAAAAAAATGTTGAAGGCCTTCGCACATATGAAGTACTAGGTTTCATATCTAACGAAAACAAAAGCATGCAATTAAATTAAATACCACAAAACATCAAATAAGCTGTAATGTGCAATTTACTTCATACAGAAGTTATTAAAAAAAAATTATTTCGCATTATGGCTGGGTAATCTTTGGATCAGTGTGATTCAGATCCTATTTAAGAATAGAGAGATTGAAATTATTAAAGTTCATACCACCAAAAAAAATTATAATAAAATTTTAATACAGCGTACGCAAAAAATGATTAAAGTAATAGTATTATTGCTTAGGTGGATGATCGCAGTTAAGTCAGGTTCCTGTCTTTAACCTTGCTGCAATCGAATTTGATTATGTTGTATTATTGGCAGTTCTATGCGGTTTTATTTCAATACAGTCGATCAGATACCAGTAGTGTGCATGTGAATATTTTAAAATGGTTTTGAGTTCACTTTTTCTTTTTGTCTTATCATATTTATCTGGATCAATTGTATACACCCTAAAAAATATTCGGATAATTCCTGAATCACCCTGTATACAATGCAACATAGATGGCATAATTAGTTTTAATTTTTTGCCAGAAAATATTTATTTCGTTATTGGTCATCTGAAACCAAATGAGGTAACTAATGTTCAATGTTTGGTATACCTCTGCTGACCGTCAACATGTATGTGAAACAGCTCTTAATAAAAACTTACTTCAGTGCTTCTTGAGGTAATTTACAGTGGGACATATTAAGATACTTAAGATTAAGTGTTGTACTGAAAAACTGCTTAAATGATATTGGAGCCTCTTTGCTTTTCTTACTGCTAAACGGATTTCTAGAAATATTTAAATGAACTAAATTTGTTGTACAGCCACGAACCAGAGCACCAAACAGCTGAAAAAAGTTTAATTAATGCTGTATCTAACGATAATTTTCAACTTACGTTTTCAAGGATAATATCCGTTGATGAAATATCTATATGTTGAAGAGCATTTGGTTGAGATAAAAAATTATGAAAGTGCTGAAACAGGAAAATAAATCAACTTAGATTGTAAATATACTAACAAATCTTTATAATAATAAAGCAATATATATTAATTAAAATCTTACAGTAATATCATCTTTCAGATTATTTCCACTCAAATTGAGGTAGGTTAGAGTGGTTAACGAACTTGAGTTGTTACACAGAGCACTAAATAGATTATTAATGCCTTTAGAACTCAACCCACAATGAGCCAAATTTAAATGGACCAAACCTTTATTGAGCTTTGGAATACAAGTTCCTAAATATGTAGCACCTAAAAAATTTTAATAGTAAAAGAAATCATTAAAATATTTGTAATCTACCTTTATCTTCGATTGGATTGTAGGATAAATCAATAGTGTGTAAAGCTGTCGCAAGATTTAATTTTAGCACATTTGATAACTTATTTATAAAATCTGCTTTCAAAACCAAATTATCCAGATAAATTTCTTCAAGATTTAGGGATTTTCTTAAAACATGTAAAATTCTATCGATGTTGTCATGTGAAAGTTTTACTTGGTTAGCTCGCAGTTTTGTGAACCAAGTGTTATATTCTAGAGCACTTATTATAGGAATTAAATCTCTGAAAAATAAGAAAAATGTTACGAAATTATTTATTTTTTATATTACTTTTGTTAATACAAAACTTTGCTTAGAAGGACCTCACTGATATAATAGGTGTTTTCTTTCTACGACAATCTTAGCAGCCCAAGAAATTGACATGTTCATGTTGCTAAGATTCAGTTATTTT
The DNA here is from genome assembly GCA_936432065.2 of Rutpela maculata. NCBI lineage: Eukaryota > Metazoa > Arthropoda > Insecta > Coleoptera > Cerambycidae > Rutpela > Rutpela maculata. Next base: position 120,994,459 of record OW386285.2, read on the forward strand.
GACCGATGATCACCTTGAAATCACCTTAGGTAAGTTTGTAAGGTTTAAGAAGAAATCTGTTGGACCTGGCATAGGTAAGGGGGAAGTATTTGAGTGAGCTAATCTGAGATACTAAGATCAAATAGAAAGTCCAACTTAGTTATATTGTTTAAGTGTAGCTCAGATTACAAGTAAAAATAAAACACCTAAAAAGTAGAAAGGAGGTATTATAAGCAAACAAAATTTATAAACAAGTTAGCCATATTTGTTTAACACATATTCTAATGTGTAAAACTATTTTATGAAATCATACTATTAAGACGTGAATAAGCTAAATCCAAAGAATACACTTGACGTGGAATTTAGTTACATATATTTCTCTCTACTAATTTGATGGGAAAACACATACTTACTTTTGATCTAGGTACTCAAAATCTTTAAGGCTAAGTTCTCTTGTATTTAACGATACATAAATATTATCAACATCCCATGCAACTTCTTCACGATACGTCATTCCGTGAAAGTCACACATACACGCATATTGTGTTGAAAAGCCGCCACATGGCCCTACTTCTCGTCTACTACTGGCAATAGCTTCCAAATCTCGTAACTGCTGTAATCTTGTATTTGGAATAACCTCTATCTAAAATTGAGATACAAATAAATCTTACTAACAACTTACTGTTCCTAAAAAATTAATCACACACATGATCAGTGAGTAGTCAGCACATATAAGAAAATTTAAAACTATGATGTATGGCAAGAATTGTTCCATCAGTTTTACATCAATCAACATTAGTTTTTTTAATAACAAAAATCTGTAAAAGTATTTATGCCAAACTTCCCTTTCTATTTAGTACATTCGTTTATTCATTACACAGGTCTACAAAAAAAAAAGCATTTGTCCTAAGGAAAACAATATTTGCAATGTAGTAATCACTATTGCCCGGAAGAAAACTTTTAGTAAAAAAAAAATATACAAGGTAGTCATCCTGCAGAAAAAATAACACAGGTCTACAAAAAGAGGTCTTGTCCTAAGGTTATCATCTAACTTTTGAAGTATTTTGACGCGTTGAAGCCAATTTTGGACAAAAACAAATTTTTTTGTCTTGTCAGTTTTTGTCTATCCTCTAAAAAGAGCAAACAAAAGTCTTGTCCTAAAGTTCTGTGTTATCTGTATTCTCGACCAGAAAAGTGCACTCATGACCAAGGGTCGGAATCCTTCAGCGATAACAGGGTCGCATTCAGGAGCATTAAATAAAGTATAATGAATTATGTTAAAAATATATTGAAAAATAATATATTCCTACGCGAAATTTTATTTATCAATATGTAAATTTACACCTGTTAAATATACAATTGTGTGCATGAAACAGACATATAGTACAAGTGAGAGCATCAACTAGCATTTCTCCACCCACTGCAGTTTTCTGCGGTCTATTCATCGTGTGCCGCGATTGGGATGGACTCATGAATATTAGACAACACCGGCACCGGTTGCGTCATAACTAGCTATACGGAAAATGCGGGCAAAAAGTTAACGTTTTATTGTTGCAATTAATATAATAGTATAATATTTATTGGTTAAATTATGTGTGAATTTTTCAGATCATTCATCAAATGCAACTTTATACAAATTTACACTATTTACTTACAAAATACTGTTATTTTAGCCTAATGCGTACAAATAACAACACATAAAACATAAAGTAATTTTCGGTTGACAATAATGTAAATCGAAAATATTTGTTTACCAAATTATGAAACCAACAAATCCATAAAACTTGTAGACATCAAGTGAAATTAGCTATCGCGTCGCATTATTTACATACCTACTAGCTAATAAAATGAATTTAAATAAAACAAATACTATTACAACCTGTATTTATGTTTCAAAAACAAACTACTATTTATTAAACGACAAAAACATGGTTAATATAGAAAACAAATGCCTAAAAAACATGTAGCAAAATGCCAAAATAACATTGCTGCTGCGGCCATGTGCTTACTGCTCAGTGATAGTTTCAATGACGTCATCGACCTACGCGTAAAGTTATACGAGTTAACCGGTATTGTCTATTAATTATTGTGGGCTGGATTTTAGCAGTTTGCCACAACTAGGCTGGACTTTAGTATTCATTAGCGAAACTATTTGTCTAGTAATTCTGCATAATTCTTATTGTTTATATTACGCAAAATGCAAAAAGTTAAAAGACGTGACTTCATGTTAGCTCGTGAAACAATAGAAAACTACCCTGAATTGCATTTTGATGGTGTCAACGTGCACTGTGATTCTTGTAAAATAATGGTTGATTTTAAGAGAAAGTGCAACTTTGATTACCACGTTAATTCGACGAAACATGTATCAAATATTAAAGCCTTAAGTACGGATGAATTCAAGTTGGCTTTAATGAATTTCATGATTTCTTCCGACGCTCCGTGGTACCAGCTCAACCGTCCGTATTTTAGCCAATTTTTAGAAAAATACACGAATTTCAAGCTTCCAGATGAATCATATTTTCGGAAATGCTATCTTAAAGAAGAATGTGTCAAGAGGTTGGAGAAAATTCAAGATCTTCAAAATAAATACATATGTCTGAGTATTGACGAAGCGAAAGATGCAACAGTCCGCCAAATAATTAATATCCTTTTATGGGGTTTAGATAAAGAAGAAGCTGTGAAACCACATTTAGTGTCTTGCTTTGCTTGCTTGCTTTGCCTGAAATAAAAGTATTTTGTAAGTAAATAGTGTAAAGTATAAAGTTGCATTTGACGAATGATCTGAAAAATACACACATACTTTAACTAATAAATATTATACTATTATATTAATTACAACAATAAAATGTTAACTTTTTGCCCGCGTTTTCCGTATAGCTAGTTAAGAGGCAACCGGTGCCGGTGTTGTCTAATATTCGTGAGTCCATCCCAATCGAGGCACACGATGAATAGACCGCAGAACACTGCAGTGGGCGGGGAAATGCTAGTTGATGCTCTCACTTGTACTATATGTCTGTTTCGTGCACACAGTTGTATATTTAACAGGTAAATTTACATATTGATAAATAAAATGTCACATAGGAATATAATATTATTTTTCAATATATTTTTAATATAATTCATTGGACTTTATTTAATGCTCCTGAGTGCGACTCTGTTATCGCTGAACAATTCCGACCCTTGCTCATGACCCTTGGTACATAAATAACTATATATGCTATTTTATAATATAATTTGCAGATCTACATGCCAAATCTCTAGGATTAATACTGGATGAAAATTTCTTCAGTAAATGTAGAATTTGACTCCTATTTTTTTTAACTTGCCACGTTCACACGTAAAAATAAACATAAACTACTATGTAAAAACCAAGACATTGGAAGGAATCTACCTAAGCATTTAGGAAGCATTTTTTTTAAATCATTTGTCAGAACAACTGAAAGTATATAATTTATTATCCATATTAAATGTATTCAATTAAAAGATTATATACTTCTGCACCAGGAACAGCAACAGCATAGCTTTCTCGATTTTTTTGAAAGCCAATGACCGATGATATACTTTAAGCAAGGTATAGCCTCTTTTGTTTATTACATATACACATTTCCACTGTATCTGTAATGTATACCATATTGTTAAAATAATTTTGTTGTATAATAAAGATTTATTATTATTAGCATATATGTTATTTATTTGTAAAATTATCAGGCCATGCTTCACTGGGCTTCGTGGATTAAAATTTATAAATGTTAGTGTTGCTTCCTAATAAGCAACATTGGAACTTAGGCATTATCTGATAAGAACTCAAATAATAAGCTGTTTAATATTTAGTAAAGGTTCTCTTATGATTTTCAAATGGAGTCCCACAATCTTAGACACATATCTTTGAATAAAATGTGCTAGTAAATGGAATTCAAGACAAATTATAAATAAAAAAAAAAACACATTTCACCACCCATTGCTAAGAATTTAAAAAAAAAAAAAAAAAAAAAAAAGGTAACAGACACTTACTTTTCTTATAATGTGATGTAAAGGGACTGTGGGAAATATATTTCTAATTGCGTTGTTCAAAGCTCCAATCATATTATCTACCTCAGTGCTACATTTCGAGTCCTCTCCTACTAAAAATGAGTAAACTTTATCATTTACTGTTAGACTTAGTTGATTCCCTCTTTTGCTCTCCAACGCCTGTATTTCCAGGTAATGGAAATGGCAGTCAATCTGTAAAATGGTTAAATTGTTCTCAAGAAAACTTTTCACATTTATATTATTTACTTACTTTTGTTGGCACCTTTGCAGTGAGCAGTAGTATTCGACATGGCGAAAACACCTGAGAATGCATATCAAAATATTAGATTACTCCATCATCTTCCAAGTACTTAAATATTGTAACAAAAAATGGAAGTGAAATAATAAAGAAAAATCTGCTATGATTTTAGTGGACACTGTTTATAGATAATACATAGCTATGTTTGAATTTGTTGAAGTATCTACCATCTATCTACCTATGTAGACATGCAGCATATTTCTACTGCATTAAATCTTTGGAATTAAAAAAATTTAAAATAATTTTGAAAAGGAAATTCATAATAATTCTTTGTACATTTTTTTTGTGGCATTGGATTTTCTCCATTAGCCAATTACATAATATATATATTTGTTGCCTAATTAATTCCCTTAAAGATTAGAAAATTAGGAAAGGCACAAAGGATATATCACAAGGACACTCTCTTCTTGTCCAGGAGTCTGTCAGGACATTTTTTTAAATATAACATTGCACAGGTAGACCACGGGAAGGGGGTATCTCACAATAGAAAAAACAATTAAGGAAAACCAAGCTAACCTAATCAAAGCAACAGTTTAATAGTGTTCGAAAAATTAACTAACATGTTGTATATATAAGAAAATATGATCCAGATCGCCCGTGGTGCCGCATGTACTGCAAATGTCTGAGTTAAGTACTCCAATTCTACTTAGATGTTTTGGGTAGCAAGCGTGGCCGAACCTTATTTGACAAACTGTGGTGATAAATTTTCTAGGGACGTTAGTGCCCTTAAACCATGATAATTTGGTATAGTTTGATAGTCCACAACTTGGGTCGTAAGGTTATCTAAATGATAATTTCTATATGAATTTGACCAATTATTGTATGTTCTATGTCTGGATGAAATTATACAGTCTGATAAACATATCTTAAAGTTTGATTGTTCGTTTGATAAGGCAGATTCTTTAGCAAGACGATCAACGCACTCGTTATGTGGGATTCCTACATGAGATTTAACCCAAATAAAATTGACTAGAGTATTTTTATTAAGCTCACATAGAAGATTTATATGGAGAATATATGAATTTGTGTGGGTGTAATTGAATATTCCACTTTTAATGCTTGTCAAAACGTCTGTCTACTACATACTTGACTTGATTACATTTAATATATTCTAAGGCTTTGAGGATCGCTATTGCTTCTCTAAAAAATACAGATGTGTTTTCTGTCAACTTCATTTTGATTTCAAAGGACAAGGGTAGATAAGGGCCTTTTTCCGCCCATCGGCTATGTTGTATGTCATTATATTTTCCGAGTAGTATATGTCTTGACGAGTAATAAAAAACTGTTCGTTGGAATAGTAGATTATTCAGTGAGCGTATAATGATGGCTATTACTCGCGGGGGTGATGTTTGCGGCACGAGACGAAGGCGTGTCGTAAATCATTCGAGTGTGTAATAGCCATTATACGCGAACTGAATACTATAATTTATCCACGACTGTCGCATATTTTAACTGTTTTAATCGTTTAAAACTGAAAAAATAAAGTTTGTTTACAGTAAAACGTTGACGTGTTAAACGTCAAACACGAAAATATGCACGAAAACATGGAAAAATGGATTCGCTGTTTCCTTATGAAAATTGCTAGTTCCTGATTGGTCAAAGGTGCGTTAGAATGAAAACAACTAGTTCCTGGTTGGTTAAATATGTGTTAGAATCAGATTATGTTCATTATATGTTTGGTTGGAATAATGACTATCATTATTTGACAATTGTTAAATGTAGTATGCAATGATTATACGATGGTCGTGGATAAACATATTTTTATTCAATACATACCACAATATGTGGTTTTGAGCGCTGACACGTTTAAATTCGCCCGCAACGTCGACACTACTACGACTCCCGCGGAAACGATTTTGTTTTTTATACATTGAAGCGCTTGATGAAACAATATAAATTAACCATTATTTAAAAGCTTAAATGCTCAACAATGAAATGAGGTATAGTTTATCTTGTTTCATCGAACGCATCTAACTAAAATATACATTAAAAGTTCGGAAAAAGGTCAAAAATTACTAAAAAACTGCAAACATGCCTACTTTGTAATGATATTACTATGTCCTACTGTTGTTTTTCAAATGTAAAACATATAGAAACATAAAGATCATATGTTCAACTATAAATAAATAACGCTTAATGACTTTAAGGAGAACTTTTGTTTTTTATGAAATCGGTGGGCGAAAATTATATAGCTTATCTACCCTTCTCCTTTATTAGATGAGATATAAACAGCACATCCCACATTTTCAGAAATCTTAGATGCATCTGTGTAAATATGGAGATCACTTGCAAATCTTGTGTCCAAATGTTTTAAAATAGTCAGGTTAATGCTGGGAATGTCCGAGAATGTCGTGATTAAAAAGAGAGGTTCATAAAATAAATCTAAATATTCAAATTCCTATACGATATGTTTGAGATTAAGAGTAAGTTATTCCTATCTTCGCTAGTTTCACGAAAACCAGAACATAAAAGTGGAGAATTTTTCTTTGACCAATACTTATTGGTCAAGTCAGAATTATTCAGTTAGAATATTTTTGAAATTATAGGTAAGTGTTTATATAATCGGCCTATAGGACATATTTTTTGCTAAGAAATTGTCTTCAATACTGTAAGGGAGGCTCCCGTGTTTCTACATGAAGAGGAATTATTGAGGTAGACTTCATTACTCCTATACATACACGTAGTGCTTTATTTTGTACAGCATCGACTCTTTTCAATATAGTATTACTAGCTGAACCGTATAAAATGGATCCATAATCAATTTTAGAGTGAATGTAGGATTGATAAAAAACCAATAGCATATTTGGATGGGCTCCCCACCAGGTTTTAGCAATCATTTTCAAGAAATTTATACCTGTTTCACACTTAGATACAATCCTGTCCACATAGCTTCCTCATACATTTTTATTAGGAAATGGTTTATCATTGCAAATGACGATTTTAAGCTGTTGGTACCTTATTCTATCAAAATATTTCGCAAAAATTATTCTTCATCACCTATTTCAAAATGGGAAACTATAATGCTGTTATAGAAAAAAATCATAGAAAGGCACAAAGACTTTATAATCGAGAAAGGTTTATAAGTTTTATAAAGTTTCCTTTTCTTTCTAAATTGATCTTTGTTTTTAGTTCACGAAGAATGTTTAGTCTATATTTATTTAAAAAATCAAGATATGTTTTTAAGGCCCGTTGCTTATGTATTTGGTATTATTAATTATATTCCTTCTTAACTTACCTAGAATAGTTATTATAACTTTTTTATGAATACGTAAATTTTATAAATACACGAAGGCAATGAATTAGGTTGGTGTTACTAAATGTATAAAATGAGGTACTGTCGTGCGCAAAAAAATGGGACAAGTCTTATAACGTATTTTTGCTAAAATCTACTTAGTTGTATACATCTAACTTTAATTTTTGTGACATTGTCAAGTCATTTGTCAAAATTCATTGCAAGTGTGCAAAAACTAATATGCCCCATATAAGCGATTTAGTTAAAGCTGGAGTTATTGCTAAAGCAGAAGATGGATGGTCAATGAGACAAATTGCACTGCGTTATAATATTAACAAAAATTTGGTGTGTAACATTTTTAAAAAGTAGAGAATAAACGGTTTGATTAGTAGAAATCCTGGATCAGAGCGACAAAGGATATCACCTCAACAAGATTTGCAATTGGTAAATACATTAGTAGAAAATCCATTTTACTCAGTTATTCAGGCTGCTGAAGAAACGAATTTTCCTGGATCGAGTAGTACTGGTCGCCGGCGAGTAAGAGAATCGGAGCTACGCTGTCATCCAGCAGCACAAAAATACTTATTTAAAGCTGAGCATAAAGAAGCTCGACTAGGATTTGAGCTTGAATTTTTAGTGCATGATGTAAATTTTTGGAACAATGTAGTTTTTACAAACGAAAAAACTTTCCAGTCAACACACAGCGGTCGTATTCGTGTTTACCGACCTCCGGATATTCAATTCGATGAGAAATATATATCTAACAATGACAAAAGCGGTAGACTTTCCGTTAATATGTGGGCTTGGATATCTGCACGTGGTCCTGGTGTTTTGTGGCATATCAAGGAAAGATTTAATAGTCAAACGTATATTAGGATTTTAGAGAATATTATACTCTCTTCTGTGTCACAATTATTTTCTAATAATGAATTCATATTTCAACAAGATAATCGCTCCGTTCATACTGCTCATACCGTAACTAACTGGTTTCAAGATAACAGCATTAATGTTCTTAACTGGCCCAGTCATAGTCCAGATCTTAACGGACTACTCGTAAGAAGCATCCAAAAACTAAATGTCCCAGGCAGCAAGGTGCCGTCATTATGACGTCGTTTTTTCGGCATTAATTACGTCAATTTCACCTTCAGCATGACGTAAAAATGACGTGAAAAAGACGGCACAATGTCACAGCCCAATGACGTCATACATATGACGCCAATATGACGTATTGGTTAATCAGTGAATTTTGCGATAAGGGATGCAAACCTCTCATTATAATATTTTTCCACAATTATTAATAAAGTTTTTGACGAAAAAAAAAACCGGAATGTGCAGGGATCGAACCGCGGACCTCTTGACTCGCAACCTAACACTTAACTCACTGAACCATTGAACATCTTTATTTAAATATGTTTAAAAGCTGTATACCTAGTTAGAAATAGTAAAACAAAATTATTATTACTATATGGCAAAAATTGAACTAGTCACTAAATACTTCTATTTATTTTTATTTTATAATGATTTATTTCACGTCATTTTAATGACGTCAAAATAATGACCTAAAAGAAACGTATATTTGACGTCTTCATGATGACGTCAACAGTACGTATTAAATATCACGTCTCTGGTATGTCATTTATTAATGACGTCAAAATAATGACCTAAAAGAAACGTGTATTTGACGTCTTCATGATGACGTCAGAAGTACGTTATAAATATCACGTCTCTGGTACGTCATTTATTGGGACAATGACGTCGGCGACGAAAAATCACCTTTAAAAGACGTCATAATGACGTCACCCTGCTACCTGGGGTGAGACCACGGAATGCCCAAGAATTACTGGAAATAATAAATAATGCATGGGAAAATATTACTGATGATTATTGTATAAGGTTATTTAATTCTATGCCAAACAGACTTATATAAGTTATAAATAGAAATGGTGCAGTAACGAAATATTAATAGTTAGTTTCTTGTTAAGTTGGATATCCTTTGTCCCCTGATCCAGGATTTATACTTATTGTGCCGTTTATTCTCCACTTTTTCAAAATGTTAAACACCAAATTTTTGTTAATGTTATAAAGCAGTGCAACTTGTCTCATTTACTATAGCAATAACTACAGCATTACAATAAAAAATAAAATAAAAGTGCTAACTCTTTTATTTCGGTTACTCATTACATATTCAAATAGAGACAGATTTACATTAGAAAAAAATAGTTGTCCTATTTTTTGCTCACGACTACAAAATACTAGAACTGGATTGATATACTGATTAGTTTTAAAGTCGATTTAATCAGTAAACCTTAATTGAAAAAGTGTTCCAATTATTTTTGTGAGCAAATCTAAAAACATCATGCTATGCTGTGATCAACAAGCACGTAAAAATGTTTGTTATATATTGTTTTAAGATGTCTTCTGGGTCATCTCAATGAAGATCTAGAAGATTTAGATTTGTTTGAGTAAAGGAGCTAGGGTGCTACAATTTATATAGTGGAAACAAAAACCACTTCTTGGGAATATTAAAAATGTGTTATTTGTGAATAATTGGATTGTTGGAATTTGATCTCTTGAAGTACTGATGGATAAAATTTTTGCTTTCACGAATCAGTCAACCGAGGATTTCAATCATCAGCCTTCATACTCGCATATAAATGACAACGACATTGATCGATAATTTACGACCTGCTCAGTCAGTATTTACTACATCCCAAAATTGCAGAAATTCTCGAATTTCATTAAAAGTTGGTAACCCAGACCAAACATACTTACTCCCTCTCTTCAAACCACCACCTGGGTAGGGTAGTTTTTTTCGGTTTTTGTTTATTTTCCGAGGTTTCTTCTCCTCCAACATGGTTTAGGATTATATACTTTTGTTACATTTACCTGCTTTCCATACATTTATGGATGTACATCGCACAATATACAAAAGCAGCGGTTTAGCTTTTGTGACAGGCCTAACTCGTACTTACGGTTCCCATAATGGTTTCTAAAGATATTTGACCAGTCGCACCTATGAACTTCCTTAAGGAAGTTAAACACATTATTTGTGTATGCAAATTTCTTAGAAAAATTATTTATCAACATTACTGGATTAACATGACATGACATGTATGGTGAAAGGATTTATGAATGTAATAGTAATCGTAAGCGCCGAAGAATTTGTTAATCCAGTAATGTTGATAAATAATTTTGATACAAAATTTGCATGATTTATTTATGAATGGTGCAAGGGAAATAGAAACAAAAGTGTATCTGTTTTCTGTAACATGTAAATCGGGCAATAAACAAATTAATAATAATCTTTTGTACGTGTCATTCGTCATTCTATTCCAAAAATGCAGTCGCAGCTGTGTTAATGAAACATAATGAACGAATAATGATGAAGATTGATATCTATCTATCTATTCTCGTAATATATGGCTGTGGCTGCAAAGCCATTCGCACAACACCAATGAAGATTGATACAAAAGATTTGATCTTTTTGACAGTCAATCACAGATATTTCCCATTACCTCATTAAAAGAAACTCGATGCACTAACCCCCAATATTAATGTGTTGTCCATTTTGTTTTATAATTTGAATTATAATTATCATGTTATTAATATCTTAAAGAAAGTATTTTCCTTGATAGTTGTTTAATTGTGGTATAAGATTTTATATCTTTTAATATACTTTTTATTTACGTGTTTGTTATGTTATCCCCAAGTTTAAAGCCCAGATCCGCCCTTGTGGGAGTCTTTGGTGCTTCTAATCAGGAATCTCAAATTTTTGAATGACATATGACCTTTCCAAAGCAGAACACTGTTTTATTTTTAAACTTATTTATTACCTATTACCGCTACCAAGGCCTATCAATGACGCCAGGAAACCTAACATGGAAATTATGCAGACTCTCTTCTGTGTCGATGAGTAGGGATCTTTTACTTGCCTAGCGGTTAGTAGCCAAGGGACCGACTACTTTAAATCCCCTCCAAAGGATGATATATCCACTACGTAATCCTCATCTCAAATTACATAGCTTCTACGTATATACTGATATACAAGCCGCTAGAAGGTGGGATGAGATCGGCGAACATTGTTTTCTACTTTATATTTAAGATCAAGAGTACCATTTACCAAGCTGAATATTGAATACTATATTTAATTATACATAAACTCTGACTGGATTCCTAGCAAAATTTGGAAAACCTGTTAATATTCTCTAGGAGCCACTGTTTAGATTGTCCAATCCATCTTGAGATTTCCCGATGTAACTTTTTTAAATTTTGAGGAGTTATCTGAATACTAATGTTTCTTCTCGAAATGGAAGATCCAATCCATCTTAATAGATTGTTGCGCACACTAAAATTATCAACAGAGTTTGTTATGATGAATCCTGTATTGGCATTTGATAACTTCAATGGACACAAATTATTGAATACTATTTGTACAATGCCTATGTTGATAAGTGAATATGAAAAGTGTTTTTCGACATTAAAAATTGTCGAAACTGATTTGAGAAGTATGACGGAATAGACTTAATGCTTTGGCAGTTTTGTAAATTGATAACAGCATAAAGTTATTGACACATTTTCATCTAGGTATGCCTTTCCAACAATATACTGGAAGCCACCATTACAGAAAAGTAATCTACGAACTCCCCAATAACACTACTGCATTTTTATTAATTACATTATAAAATTTACATTAATAGGTATATTAATTTATACCATAAAATTTACTTTTTTTGTCTACTGTTAGACTAGTATAATTTTTCCTAAATTAATAAGAATAATTTTAACAAAATATATATTTTTATTTACAATTTTTACATAATACATAAACTAAAAAATAAATTATACTTAATATTATTTTGTATATATCTAGCAGTTTTAAGGGCCGGTTTTTCCATCCCCCATTAAATTTATTCATGTATATATTACAACTATATCGAAAAAAATTGTCCAATAGTTTTAACAGAAAGTAAAAATACCAGCTCTTAAAGTTTTATATAAAATTTGACGTCTTAAGATAACTAAATTTATTGATCATTAAGTTTGCAAATGTCTTCATATTGTACACCACCAACTTTCCGTCCTTTTAAAACACTAGATGTAATTTCAATATCTACACAGAAGTTCTTTTCATCCAAAGACAATAGAATGGCGGATTCCCCTCTGTAAGCTCCATTTACAACTTTGACTAATTTCCCTAATGCAGGAATAACAGTTTCCAAATGTTCTTGATCTATTTTTATTTTTTTCCCACTTTCTAATAACTTAACAATTGCTACATACTTCCCTATGACTTCCTTAACGACACCTTTCTGTTTATAAAAGTCTTCACCTAAGCTTTTTGTTACAATTTTCACAACGATACCTTCCGTTAACCAATAGTCTTTACGATTTCTTTTTTCTTTGTCTAATTCTTCTTGCTCCTTTATTTCATCTAACGCTGATTTCTTCTTTACCTCAGTCTTAAGTTTTTTTGTTTCACTATGCAAACTCGCATCAGCAGGTCGTTTAAATACTTTTTCTAAAAATACTGAAGACGATGCTACTTTCAGTTTATCCGCCTTTAATTTTATATCTAATTTTAACGTTTCCTCTTCGTTTTCTCGAACTAATTCTGAATAAATAGGCTCTACTGACGGACCCTCCTTCTCTTTAGCAAGTCTTGCTTGTTTCTCGATAAACTGCATTTGCTTTTCTTCATCGTTCTTATCCATTTTCAATTTTTTTTTCTTTCTTTCTTCACGTTCAACTGTCTCAGGATTCCTATCAATGTATGTAATGAACCACCCCTTTTCTGTTTCATCTACAATTGCTTGCCCCGTTCTACCAAGCCATTTAACAAATCCAGTCAAAGTAACCCATCGTGTACCATTCATGTGTATATGATCACGATCATGGATATATTCCTGATAAACTCTATTAGCATTTACTCTTTTAGTGCCAAACTGTCTTTTCAAAATTTCTATATAGCCCTTAGCAAAGTCGTAAGAAAATTCATCGATATACTTTTTAGAATTGTCAGCAAATAAAAGTAATTGTCTCTGATGAGATTCCGACATTGTATGACACTTAAACCCATTTTCATCTCGACACTGCTTTTGGCACATCTGGCAATACCACCTCAATTTCTGGAGGCCCTTTGCCTTCATTTTATTCGCGAGATATTTTGGAGTACCTACTTCGGCTTTCCCCATTTTGGTTGTATTTAAAAACTAGTTTTTACTACGAAATATGTTTTTTTAAGAAACTGAATTTCTATATTATGATTTAGAAACCTGCTAAACAAAGTAGCACATCTCACGAACGTCAACTAGAAAATAATCAACTGTCAGCTGTCAGTGACCAGTGACGCAACGTTCACTAGTGACCAGCGGCGTTCGGTTATTCAATTCAGCGACGAGCGAGAAATGATACCGATAATTGTGATTCAATCACCATAGACAAGTTTAATCACGGTGAACGTAAAATCATTGGAGCTAACTTTTAACCTCTGAATGTTACGGCACAGAGATAGTTACTGTATTTTGTGGATACGGTAGAATAGTTCTTTCTATTTATATTTTGTTAGTTCCCAGCTGTTAGTATTTTGGCATTTTGTATTAAAAATTGCAAATAAATGTGTACCTACTTAAGTAAATATTATGTTACTGTATACAATTATTTATGACAAATGGAAGTGGAGATATCATTATTAAAGGTGACTCGAACGATTTTCTTTAAGCCACATAACGAAAGATACCGAATTATAAATCACAGAGGTGATTGAAATCACTGTTAATAATAACAGTGATTTCTGAATTAGTAAGTAGTTAGCCTTTTAGAAGTGTTACACACAAAAACACTAACTCAAAGTAGAGCGTACAATTTGAGGCAGAGTAGTTAGTTTAAATTTGCAGTTGTGAACCAGCGATTCTGAACCAAAATTTGTAGAGAATGAGGTTCCTTAATATACAGCTTTTAGGCGAGAAGTCAGTGCGGAGATGAAAAATCAGACTAATATTTGTTCTTCGAACGCTCAGTAGTGGCCACGGTGTATTAAGTAGGTGGTCCGACGTACGGCACTTTTCTATTATAATAATGGCTTCGTAAGTGCATGGTTTCTATTTACTTTAGTAGATGGCGCGAGCAATAAGGTTCTACAATTACCTAGGCATGTGCATCGTATAACTAACATAACCTCAAATTTTAAAGTTTTTTGTTTATTCTCATTTTTAATGTTTGTATAGACATTTTTAGCTTGGAGCCATACTGGCTCCAAGCAAATATTTAAAAGTTCACGCAAATAATTTTTCAATATTGTTGATTGATAAAAATAGACTGCTAATTATAGGTTAGATTCCTAACCTGCAAAAAGTGTCTTATTTTATTGTGACAAACTATTTAAAACTTCATACACATTACGTTGACCTTGATTTTGGTTGACAGTACAGGAACCAGGCAGAAATTTTAATAATAGATACGTAATACTACGTAAATCTTAAGAAATATATATTTTTGAGGTTAGCTGTGGCGACACATGCAATGCTGCATATATTCTTTCAATGTTTTAATTCAGCTACTTAATGTCAGATGTCGCCAGGGTTGGAAAAAAAACAGCACACTATGTCTGCTGCTACTAGCTGATGTCAGATGGCGCTCTTAAACGGATTTTACAGCACTCTGCAAATGAAATGCTCAGTTTAGTGCACGTGACCACTATATCGGAATTATTTATCGGAATGGACCATCATCGGCACTTTTCCTGCTTTTCCACAAACTCCAAAATAATACATTTATTTAAAACTTCGCACTGTTTTAAACAGTTGTTTACTATGTTTTAAACAGTTGTTTAAAACCTAGCATTTTGTATTAAATATGTTTTAAACATTTGTTTAAACACAGTGCGATGTTTTAAACATGTTTTAAACACTTTGTTTAAAACATTTTGTTTTAAACATGCCAACCCTGGATGTCACTGGACTCTTGTTTCACTAAACAAAAACAAAAGTCCGGGAATGTATGCAACACTGTATGCACATATGCACAGAACATGTAAAATTATCTATCTATGCGTAAGTAATGAAAGAACTTATTGGTCCTGCCATCTATTACATTATGTACAAAGTAAGCACTTATGAAGCCACTGTGAGGGTTGTCGTCGCATCACCTATGCAATACACCCTGGTAGTGGCGTAGTTATCTCACTCTAGAAGCACCGTGCGTACTGGCCCGAACTATGGTCTGACGGATACTATGATCTGTAGTTGTAGTGTCACATTCTAACATCCTCATTACCAGCATGCAGAACAGTGACTCAAAATGCTAGGATAATTACCCCCGACCTTAAAAGCGGGTAATTGCGAGCCCGTTCCAGTTACGACTTCTTTGATTAATTAACATTACACAAATTCTTACAATATTTTGAATAAGTCCCTGCATCTGGTGTGATTTCACACCAGCTGCTCTTTGGCTAATGGCATTTTTTGGTGGTGATCATGAGTTATTAGGTCACCTCATACTCTACAAACCTTGATTCTGAACGGCCAGAAACACTATGAAGTTCGTGGCCAGAAAATATAAGAGTAGATCACTGAACGAGTACACCAAACGATAAATAATGACCTACAACCTAGAAGAGCAAACCTCGCCGAGATACTTAGAAACCGAACGCACTACCAATTCACAGGCACAAAAACGCAATTGGCCATGACGCGCATGTGAACGAAGAACGAATTATAGAATGCCGCCAAACATACAGAATCATAAATCATAGGGAAGCGAATCTGGTTTTAAAATGAAATTAATTTTTTTTTTAATTTATCTTTTTGACAATTCGGTTATACGCGTTCTCTTTTATCATTAGTCCCTTGAGATAAACCAGAAAAAGGCAAAAAGCCCAAAAATTCTGCGACCGCAACGCACGAGATCTTCCCCCCCTCCCCCCCGTTTTCGAGGACGGGGAACACGATAGTGACAATATTTTCTGACCTACCTTTTAAGAATTACCCCTAAACCGTAAAAATCACCCCTTTCTGATTTTCCAATGCTAGGTTTTTTTTTTTTTTTTGTTCAGAATTATCCAAAAACCCTAAATCCAAAATTTAATCAAAATTAAAAAATATTGAATTTTTAAAAAAATAATGTCCAAGTCCAAAAATATAATTTAAATAGTTTTTTTGTTTAAAAAATTCATGACAATTTTGTTTGAAATTAAATCAAGCTGTCAGGTAGTTGTCAAGTAATTATTAGCTTTTTTTATATTTTTTAAATTTATCATTTTTTTCAATTTTTTTATTTTGATGAAATATTGGGCGCCCGGTTTTTGGACAATTCTGAATAACTTTTATTAATAAAATTTTCCGATAAAAAAATGCCGCGCACCGGAAAAGGGGGTGGTTTTATTATTGACTGAAAAAAAGTTAAATCAAAAATTGAAGTCTCGCAGAAGCGCATGGTTTGGTTGAGCTTTTTTAAATCGGACAGTTCTTTTGCCGTAACAGTAGGTAATATACAAAAAGTAATTCCTTGATTTTTTTTACGAAGAGAAGGAGTTATGAGGACGAGATTTTTTTGAGATAGGTGAAATAGTTAAGAATTGATGGAGTCGGAGGATAGGGGTGGTGGGTCAATTAGGAGAGGGGGGGGGGGGGGAAGGAGTCATTCAACCCCCTATAACTTTTTTTTCCTTAAATTCGTTGAGATGTAGATTGTTTACCTATGTTTTCCATTATTTTCTGCTTGTTTAAAACAATTTATAGGATTTACGATCTTATTACATATAAAGCATATTTAACTTATTTAAGATTTAACTTTTTTACTGCACACTACTGTTTCAAAACTGCCCATCATATTAAGATTTTTTTTACGGCTTGCGTACAGATTCGTCAAGAGCAGCGTGATCCGTTCTATGTAACGGAAAAGTACCCATCGTTTTGCATATTTAGCGTGTTTTTTTTGTTATCATTGTGTAATATCTCAAAATATCATGCGAGCAAGTGAACCATTCTATCTAACGGAAAAGGAAACGGAAAAGTACCTATCGTTTTTTTTTATGATTTTTGTTATATTGTGTAATATCTCAAAATATCATGCGAGCAAGTTTGTTCGGGTAGAGCAGCCTGATCCTATTTATTATACTCAAAAAGGTATGGAACCTGGCCTCTTTTTGTGTCATACGAAAATCAAAGAATTGAGTTCGATATACCTATGTTAAGCCAACGTCGAAAGCAGGCACAGGTCCTCTTTATACATGACATTTTACATAATAACTTAAATCTATCAGATATATTATGTTCGATCAACATAAATGTACCTGATGTTAGATTAAGACGCAGAGATCTTGTTTTTAAATTGTTCAATCTAAACTCGCCCACTGAAAATTGTCTAAGAATGGTGAATGAAATTGTGAGGGACCATGATGATGTAGACATTTTTACGATCAGTAGAAATAAACTGGTGTTAAAAATTCATTGAAATGAATGTAAAATAAGGCTGATTGATACTTCTGTGATATTTGTTTACTTTATATTATATACCTACTAGATCTTATATTTACATTTTTTTATATTTTAGCTGTTACATTTTGTATCTATGTATATCTTTATTATACTTTTACATACATGAAGGTGCCACATCAAATGTGTCGACACCTATGGCTACTGTGTATATGTAATTGGAAATTGTTTCTGTATATATACAGTATAAATCAAATAAATAAATAAATGTTAAAAAAAGAATGCGTATGAGTATACTCGTCTAAAGCAGTTAATCGGTCTGCGAATATATGCGTCAAGAGCAGTGAAAGGACTGATAATTAGTACGGTCGGTAGTTGAACACACCTAGCATTTTTTAATGCAAGCATGAAACTTGGTAAAGTCGTAGGGTAGACCCCAAAGAGTGGTTTAAGAGTTGTAGAGAAGTCCGGAATCAGCCAGTGGCGGTCCTACGGGGGGCCCGGCCCCTCATTGGCTTGGTGTTTCTTCAATAATATGACAATCAAATAAAAACAATATCGATCACCAAAAAGTCATTGATCGTTTTGTAGCAATAAAGCCAAGACGAATGCAATTGAAAGATTGGAGTTAGTGGTTCTATACAGGGTGGACCATTAATAATAGGGTAGATTCTTTGGACCAAAATATGAGGATATAACCAAATATGCTTTAGTAAAAAGATGCAGAAAAAGATGCAGGGTGTCAAAATTGTATATATATATATTTTTTTTTTTTTTTGCAATTATTCAACTACCTATAGACCGATCTTCTGCTAATTTGGTAAGGGAACATTTTCTAGGCTAAGAAACAATAATTTGTCTATTACATCACGCCAGCCCGTGGAAGGCGCCTCATGAGCTATCAGGGTTGAGCGGATTTAAATCAGTTGATTTAAATCAAGCATTTACAAAGTTACTATTTTTCAAAGATTTTTATTATATTCTTTTGTATTTATTTTCTAAATTAAAAAAATATAAAAAAGGTAACGCAGAAAAACTTTAATAAATATAACTAAAAAATAACATTATTAGTACTTCCATATGCAATACTACCTTTCTACACCACAGTACAAAGCTTATGGTCATTTCTACAGCATATTTTGTGTAACATTTTATAATATTATAATAAAGTTTGAGTAAATGCAGATAACTTCAAACAAGAAAACGAACATAATTTTCAAGAAGTACAAGTTAATTTTTACTTCAACTTATTTATTTTAGTAATGGGTTAAGAAATTTAAAAAAATCAAATTAATCTTGATTTTAATCAAAAAAATCATGATTTTTGATTTTTTTGAAAAAATCGTGATTTTTATCAACCCTGTGAGCTATACCTGAAGATGAATATTTTTTCTCTTTTTTTATTATGAAACGTAGTGGCACTTTTTACTAAAAAATCTCATGCAGGAGTCATTTCTGCTTAAAAAAGATACACTTGATAGAACTTGATAATTCCAACCGTTTTCGAGAAAAGATCCATATAGATCTCAAAAATTCTTTGAAAACAAACCCAATTTGAAAAGGAAAAATCGTATTTATTGAAAAGCGTGCTTTGGTAACGTCTTAGTTCTGTCAAAATGTCAAACTAATGAAATTGTACGTATTTGACGTCACCAAAGCACATTTTTCAACAAATATGATTTTTCCTTTTCAAATTGGGTTTGTTTTCAAAGAATTTTTGAGATGTATGCGGCAGTTTTCTCGAAAACGGTTGGAATTATTAAGTTATATCAAGTGTACCTTTTTTACGTAGAAATGACTCCTACATGAGATTTTCTAGTCAAAAGTGCCACTACATTTCGTAATGAAAAAAGCGAAAAAATAATCATCATCAGGCGCCCTCCACGAGCTGGCCTGATGTAATACACAAATTATTGTTTATTAGCCTAAAAAAATGTTATCTTACCAAATTGGGAGAAGATCGGTTAAGAGATAGTTGAGATATTGCAAAAAAGAAAAAAAAATTAAAATTTTGACACGCTGTATCTTTTTCCACAGCAACAATTTACTAAAGCATATTTGGTTATATCCTCATATTTTGATACAAAGAATCTATTAAACTATGGCCTATTACGGGTTAAGTGTAAGAATAGATTGTTATCTAAACTTCGCCCTATATTGTGGATAATTTATTTTGTTCTCAATAAAAGACGTTTATTATTATTATTATTACACAGGCCCATAAAAAAAAAGTTGTCTGCGCCGGGATACTGACTATACCTATCCCTTGTATTTTGAGCCGCTAAACACGAATCTGACCTTAGTTTTTCCCCAGGATCAGGTTTTTTTTTAACAGCAAATAAATATATAAATATAACGATTCAACAGACTTTTTTTGCTGTTAAAAAAAAACCGGACGTGTTGGGGCAAAAACTAATGTCAGATTCGTATTCAGCGGATCAAAATACAAGGGATAGGTGTGGTCAGTAACCCCGCGCAGACCACTTTGTTTTGCTGCCACTGTGCTACACTCAGTGTGGCACAAACTCACACAAAAAAAGTCAACTGCGCGGGGGTACTGACCACACCTATCCCTTGTATTTTGAGCCGCTGAACACGAATCTGATCTTAGTTTTTCCCCAGCACGTCAGATTTTTCTTTTAACGGCAAATAAATATATAAATATTAGACTTTTTTGCTTTAAAAAAAAAAAACCTGACGTATAGGGGAAAAATTAAAGTCAGATTCGTGTTCAGCGGGTCAAAATACAAGGGATAGGTATGGTCAATACCCCGGCGCAGACAATTTTTCTTTTTTGTGGGCCTGTGTTATTTATGGTCCACCCTGTAGATATAAATTAAGGTCAGATTCGTGTTCAGCGGGTCAAAATACAAGGTCAAATATCCCGGCGCTGACAACTTTTCTCTTTTGTGGGCCTGTGTTATTAATGGTCCACCCTGTAGATATAAATTGTTTTTATTTATATTTTATTTGGTTTTCAATGTTTTCATGAATAATGAATATATCTTATTTTAAATACACAACAATTTTTTTGCTTCTTCATTTTTTTTTTGGAGTTCGACCCCCCCCCACAATGAAATCCTAGGACCGCCACTGGAATCAGCGACGAGCCCACATATTGCGGGTTGCCTACCGGTAAACGAATTTTTCCCAACATTGTATTAAGGCCATTCTGAAGGGGATTTCACTGGGAAATACTTATACAGGTCTTATTTAGTCTCTTTGTTAGTACAGAGATCCCTCCGGACCATAAGTAGGCACATTTATGTACCTTCCAGGGGCGTTTCCTTCATATAGCAGTATATTTGGCCTTAGGTAGTGCACCGGGGTTTATTTTCCGGTTTTAGCAAACAAACTAAATAAAAATGATTAGAACGCTTTCGAAATAGCTTATTAAACTTTCAGAGTAAAAGACCCTAGAAGCAGGGTTAGCACAAAAATCCACCATTAGAAAATGTGTAAAATAGGTGGTTTTTTGCGGGTTTTTGATTTTAGAAAAACCTATCTGGGTTTTTGTTTGATTTTCATTTTTCTTGCAGGAAAAAAAAGCAATTATTATAAAAAGATTATATTTTTGCCTCACAAATACTTGAACAAAAATGTAACGTTTCAATATATTAGTAAACAATAAAACAAGTAAATAAAAACATGAAACAAATAAGAAAAACTTAACAAATTTTCCTCAAACTGGAATGTGAAAGGAAAAGATATTTATGTTTTATTTAAATGTCTAATAAATCTTAACCAGTTTTGACACCTTTTCAGTTCCAAGCTTATTCTTTAGTTTGCTCCAAATATGGTGGAATGTAGAAAAAATTATTTCTACTGGGGCACTATGCATTTTGAAACAAAATCGCACATATTTATTAGATTTTCATAACTGAGAATATTTCCACATGTTGTCATATGCTATATTGTCAAAGCAACGCCGAATGAAAGGTGAGAAATTAGGCGGGAAATTTGAATTAAAAAAAAAACAGAATAGCCCACAATTACCCAGAAAAACCCACCAAAAACCCACCTAAATACTCAGTGGTCTTTTTCTAAAGAAGGTGGGTTTTGGCACAACCCTACCTAGAAGGGAATCTTACAATCAGATATAAATACTACTACGTGCTGTGCGCGACCGACATGCACTAGCTTAGGCTGAATAGATTGTAATTGTTATTTTAAGGGTCGATTCAGGCGCAAATTATGAAGCTGAAATCATGAGTTTGAAGATTTAATATTTTCTAATATAATTCTCAATTAAGAACGACATGGACAATCATATTAAGAACAAAAAAAGAAAAAGAAAATTTTCACACGTTTCTTTAAATCTACATACATTCGCCTTCACAAAGACACAAACTTGAACATTTGATTTCCTTTTGTGGCATTGGCATCGGCCCTTTGTGCAGTCCTTTTTGCACTTACATCTCACCAATTCCAGGCAGGCCTTTGAAGCAATAGGTTGGGTTATCCACATAGGGACCCAATCGTTGTCATTTCTCTCCCATCCATAGTCTGATGGGCTTGGCAAATCTGGCGTAAGTTCCAAACTGTATCACGAAACATGTGCCCCCTGATAAAGGGCTCTTATTTTATGTAGTTTTATGGCGTCGTAGGTGGAAGGAAGGTTTTCTATCTGCTGCTTTGTTTGTGTAAATATTTGACTTTGTCACAGACCATAAACCAGTTTATTTACATTAAGAAAAATTTTATTTTGGAACTTACTTGTCATAGAGTGTGACAACAAATTTTTCTATAAGATCCATAGCATTTTCTAAATTTCCGCTTGCCGCGACAAAGAAGCCGTCAGTGGCTTCTGGATACATTTTCCAGGCTTGGAGAGCTGTTTTCTTGCCTCTACCTGCAAACGATGAGACTGAATCGAATCCGGTGAACGCATGGAAGACCGGAAGGATACAGGATTTTTGTCGAACTGGAAAGAGTAAAACATAATATTCAGCAACTGGCAACTGGTCACTAGCAAAGATCTGTTATTATTCGCTAACGTTTTCCTCACCTAGGCTATCTGCTAGATAGAACATGTGTAGCAATATATTGGTGGCTAGAGTTGTTAATATGGACCCAGAGCTCTTCGAGTTGTGGGATTTTGCAGACAAAACTGATAGCTATTATCAGGACATCAGTGTCTACAGTCCAAACCAATACCTTCATGTGCCCTTGCTGAATGGCATCTAAGACATGCACCATGATCCTGTTGTCTGCCTCTTCATGGCTTCAGGGATACAAAACGCCGTTCGTGTCTCGGTTTGAGTTTGAAATGACCAAGTCTCCGATAGTCGACTAAACCTCCTTTCTATCTTGATTTATTTCAATGCAACTTGTTGCAAGAAGTTTGAATAGTTCCTCTTTGTTAGTGGCATCGCAAAGAAACAAAGGCCAACTTTTCGGGATTCTCGTGGACAAACTAACACGGATACTTTCACCGATGCCTCTTTTTTTCCAGGTGTGGTTTTTCAAGCTGTCCTGATAGTACCTATCCCAAACAAGATCTATTCGGGAAATGGCTGACAACTCTTTTTTGATATGTGGAACAAATATGTTCTGGATGTAATCTTGAAAATTGCGGCTGACAAGGCTGAAGTATGTTTACCATACCCGCTGTCCAAAACTTTGCAATGGACACGAGGCTCCATCGCTACAGTGCTGTTAGGACTGTCTTCTACCAGATTAGGTTAGGTTAGGTTGATATGTGAGAGGGCTAGTAACAGACCCTCCACTGCGACCATCTGGTCTATTGTGGCTCACTCCTAATTATATTTCACCCAGTAGGTTCAGCTTTTTAATAAAGTCGAATACCTTATTGGGTGAGAGGTTGTCCAGGTCCTCTGGCTGCAGTTGCCCTTTGCCAAAAAGTGAGGAAAGTCTTCTACCAGACATGCAGTTAACATTGCCTTATTACACGATCGCATTTCCTGTCTAATCGAGAGTGATGGCGGGTAAGGCTCGTTTTCATGGGCAAAGAAAACATCCAAATTACCATTCCAATGCTTACATGTGACAATATATAAGTCACTAAACAAATTGCAATTGTTTTTCAGAGATGTCATTTTTGTGCTCGTCTTAGAAAGTGGAGGCCTATACGTGAAAGTAGAGGAGACTTATTTTGCTCGATGGGGGTCTGTAAACTTCTTGTTTTTGTGCACTGAGGTTCACCTTCCTTTTCAACGTTCATAACAGTATTAACTATGCACGCTGAAGATCCCTTTTGGGAAAGGATATTATTGAATAATTCGGTGCTTTCTTCGAAAAATGGATTTCCAAGTTCACTTAAAGTTTCTTCAAATGTTTTCTTGTCAGCACAAAATCTCCTGATAGCTGCTTTAAAAAACGGAATGATGAGGATCACTATCATCATTATACTTACAATTCAAAGAAAAGCCAATTTAACACTTATCACTTATAAATCATTATTTATTTATTTATTTATTTCTCAAACAGATAAATCTAATTACAAGAGAAATATAGTAACAACTTACATTAAATAAGAAAAAAAAACATTAAATATAATAATAACAATTACATTAATTATAATAATATTTTAGCTACAAAGCTTAAACGTATAATAATAACATTTAAATATATTTTAAAATTTAAATTTTAAATTTTGAGGGAGAAGGATCTATCAAGGATTGACATGAAAAATAACACATCTAATCAAGAGATGAGGAGATATAGTTCAATCTAAATTTAAAATAAAACTGTTTAGTAGCTGATTAAACTTTCTGGAGGGGAGAGCAAAATCTAACTCAGACATAAAAAAAAAAACATAAAACACAAGACAGACAACATAAATGCATTATTTGTGACTTTTAAAATGGTAATCAGAGGCGATGAAATGTTTGTATAGTAAGTGGAGGTATATAAAAAAACTGTACTAGTCTGGTTTGTTCACTGGGTATTCTTATGTTTATGCGACTTAAAATACGACTGCAATTTAAGAAATTGTTAAGTATTTTGTAACAAACAATTATCATGCATTTTTTCCTTCTAGTTTCGAGACTTACAATGCCGAATTCGTTTCGTAAAGCTGCTGTTCATATAAAATTATAATCTGGATATGTTTTGTGCTTTTTCTATGATATAATTATACTTGAAGTAAAATGGGTGCCATATTATATAGACGTCTTCTATATATGCATTAAAACTCGAGAACACAATACAGAATGATGTTTACATCTTCACAACAACAATGAAGCAGACTATTTACATGCGCATCAGCGCATCGCTGCCAACTGAACACTCACAGCAGTAGCCAACTGTATCTTCAACCACATATTTTGAAAAGAAAAGGATATTCATTGTACTATTGGTCTTTTTGGAGCAAGTGGGCCATCAAGGTAAAAAATATAACAAAAAGCATAAAACAGCGTTTTCTCAAAACGATAACTTTAATTTTTTTTTTATGTTAAACGTCCCTGGAATGTAGGCAAAATACATAAATGTGTCTACTTACGGTCTGGAGGGATCTTTGTACCGACAAAAAGACTAAATAAGACCTGTGTACGTATTTTCCATTGAAACCCTCATCAAAATGGACTTAATACAGCGATTTTGAGAAAAATTCATATCCCCAGTAGGGAGCCCGCAATAGAAATGGTTTGGATAAAGCTAAAAGATTTGCGCACGATAAATTTATTAACAGCTCAAACAACCTGCAAAAGGGTATGTGGAAATTGATAAATAATAATAAAAACTGATAAGTTCAATGATTATTTTGTGAACACTGCAAACGAGATAATAGAAAATCTACCACAAAGTGAAACAAATTATGATAGCTTTTTAGATAAAACAAAATTTTAAATTCCTACTAACACTAAATTTCAATTTAGGGAAGTAAGCTACAATGAAGTTTCTGATATAATATTAAATTTAAAAGAAAAACAAACAGCAAAGATGCCTATTAATGGAGTCAATAGAGACTGAAAATATGGATTATTTCGGAATAATTAGGGGAAGCTTCGATTTTCCTAAAACCTTTTGATATCACTTTTAGATAGCTTAAAGTAAAAAGTTATAAACATATAATCGTGGGGAAATTGTTTATGAATTATTTAAACAAAAAGAAACTTTTTTTAACAAAATTATTATAAGTTGAAAAATTTTAAAGCAATTTAATTCAAATTGACATATAAGGGGGTTTTCGAGGTCGCTGAAACAGATTGAGATGTCAAAAAATCGTAATTCAAATTGGCTGATCCAATATGGCCGACTTCTATCAAGCAATAAAATAATTCAATACACTATTCAATTACAAACACAATTTAAATTTTCACATAAAAACTTAAAAAGAAGCTGAGGAAAATGATATTGTATATAGCATTACAAGATGATCGGTGAAAAAGTTAAACAGAATAAAAATTGTAGAAACAATCAACATTAAGTCGATTTACCGAAAAAAATTGAGTTTTTCAATATTTCGTGAAAAGTATGGGTTTATATATATTCCAAAATTTTTTCATCATCAGATTTACTTATTTTGAGGTCCTACTATAAACATAGGCTAAATAAATTTTTTTTTTAAAGTTATTAACGTTTATGTTACCCATAATTTCACGAATTTTACAGCAAAAAAAATTGGTTTTTATCTTCGTAAAAAAAGGGGGTTAATTTAATTTTTAAGGTAAATCCCCTTGAAGCATCTTAAATTACACATTTCAAGCTCTAAAAATCGCACCTACAAAGATTTAATAACGCGATTTAAACCAGAGAAATAGTTGGTTAAAGTTAGTTATATACAGGGTGTCCCAAAAGTCAACGTCCCTTGAAGGGGCCAGCTCATGACTGACCAGAATATGAAAATATGACCGTAAAAAGTTGTTAGTTTTTGAGATATTGGCACTCCTATGAATTTTGTGAAGTTCGACACCTTAGATCAGTTTTTCGAGTGCCACAGCTACAAAATGCCATATTTTAAGATTCTAATTTTTGTTACGCAATAGTCCTGAATAGTCCTGCTGTTGATCACAGTCCAAAATAAAATTAACAGTGCCATACATTCGGGAAAAAAAACATTTTTGCTCAATTCATGAGTTAATTTTTTTTATTAGCTAACTTAGACTCTTCATACTGTAAAAAAAATTATCACGCTAACCTAGCAAGTTATTTTAAAAAATTGCTCATTTAATGTAGTTTTTAAAAGGGTATAAACATTCTCTATGTTTTCCTTTAGAAAAAAAGATATTGCTATTTTACTGAAAAAGGAGCTTATTGTGAGGTCAGGTACGGTACCCGTTTCAGTGACTGGACTTCGATCGGCGAAGTTAAGCACTGCCGGGCGAGTCTATCACTTGAATGAGTGACCGTACCTCATCTCACCGTCCTGGTTTAATGGTAGAGTAGTATCAGCTAAACTTCGCCAGGACGTTAATATAAATAAGGCACTAAAAAAAAAAATTATTTCAATAATTAGAAATTCGAATGAAAACACTTGTTAAATTAATGTGACAGGTATTTATTAAAAACTAAACAAAACACAAATAAAAATCAAATAATGTGTTCAAATTGCCTGCCACCAAGTCGAATGCAAGCGCAGCATCTTTTTAAAAAAGATCTTTTTATCCGTCTTGTACTTGTTGCGACATTTATTTGTTGTGCGGCTCCATTAATACGGTGTCTCAATTGATTTACGTTATTTATTGGTTTTGCATAGATCTTCTCCTTTATGCAACCCCAGTTCGTTATTATCTACAATACAATAAGTCAAAACTACTAGGGAACACACAAGTCCAAAAACAAAACAAAATCCAAGAAAAAACAAAACAAAAACCATTAGTATGGGTACAAGAACAATACGAATGTGAAACAATGCCCAGCAAACAAGGTAGCGTAAATACTACTAAACACATAAACACAATAACAGCCAGAAGTGTCACTTCACACTAACTCATGTCAAATGGCGTCACTATCTTAGTCTAAAGGTGGGTTTACACTATGCGACATCTTAACGCATGTTGAATAGCTTCGCTGCAAGCCACTCAGACTTATTTATTATTGAAATAATTTCACAATAAGCTCCTTTTGCAGTAAAATAGCAATATCTTTTTTTCTAACGTAAAACATAGAGAATGTTTATACCATTTTAAAAACTACATTAATGAGCATTTTTTAAAAATAACTTGCCAGGTTAGCGTGGTAATTTTTTTTACAGTATGAAGAGTCTGTTAGCTAATAAAAAAAAATTAACTTATGAATTGAGCAAAAATGTTTTTTTTCCGAATGTATGGCACTATTAATTTTATTTTGGACTGTGGTCAATAGCAGTGCTATTCAGAGTTGCGTAACAAAAATTACAATCTTAAAATATGGCATTTTGTAGCTGTGGCACTCGAAAAACTGATTTAAGGTGTCGAACTTCACAAAATTCATAGAAGTGCCAATATCTCAAAAACTAACAAATTTTTACTAAGGTCATATTTTGATATTCTGGTCAGTCATGAGCTGGCCTATCAGCCCTCCAAGGGATGACGTTGACTTTTGGGACACCCTGTATACAAAATTTTATCATCTCAAAATTTTGAAATTTTGGAGGTGTACATCTTCAAAAATAAATTTTTGAGATTTTTTTCACTCATTGGATCTTTTTATACATTACTTCAAGAGTAAAATGTGAAAGACCCAAGTTTTTATCTTCATATTTTTAGAAATGGTAGAGCTTTAACCTATTTCATCGCAAGTTGATAATCAATCACAGTGCCATACATTTTATGTTCCTACTTCATATATGTACCATTCTTACATACATTCATTTTTACATTTGAAAATATAATAATCCAATAGCTGCATGTTTCTTCTTTCATTTAAGCTTTTGTGAGGTAAATTGCCGTACAAAAATAATGGGACAGAAGTACAGGAATAATTTTCATTTTCCGAAAAGTGACCTCTATGTACTAAGGTGATACGATACCGTACGGCTTTTATGAAATTCGATTTTTATATTAACCAGGATGAACTTTTTTGCTATGACGTACAAATCTGTTGGAATAGCAAAAGTTGATAAACAATCACAGTGCCAATACATTTTAGATGGGCCGCAATGAAATACCAGAACCAAATATATATTTCAGAGACGAATTTTGCTTGAAGTAAAATAAGAAATTGGTATATATCACTTTTAAACTTTAAAATATAATGTAACGTAATTAATTATAAAAAAATGTGTACAAATTACCCAAAATTTTCTTTTTTGGGTTAATTTATTTGGAAACTTTATGAAAAAATTATGTTACAGTCTTTGCAATGTAAAAAATTTTAGTATATTTCATAAGTTTATTTTTAGGCAAACGTTTTTTCCAACATTTTTAATTTTACAACATACTACATTTGGAAAACTTAAAAAATGTAGTTCATCATTCATATGATAAAAAGAATATGCATAAATTAATTACTGATCTATTATAATGGATAACTTCATGCAGCTGCTGTTTGAAAATAAATGAATATAGGTTTGTTCAAGCAGAAAATTAGAACAGTCAGAAACTGTCAGGAGCAAGCGCACATTGCCGGGAGCATGTGCAGACAGTTTATAATAGCGTGTATGTCTCTTGGGCACTTGCTCCGGACTGTTTCCAACTACTCTGATTTCTGGTTGAACAAGCCTCGAAACAAATGTATGTGGATAACATAGAAAGAGAAGTGGGGATGTGAAAGTAAACAAGATGCTCTTCTTTTTTACTGAATCACCTTTGTTCCAAGTACACAGAAAATAATATTTTTCAGCTTTTCTATTTCATCTTTTGATAAATATTAGAAAATATTAGAAAATCCTTTTGCGTTTCAGATCCATTAATTTTGATTGGTTTCGAATAATTACAATATCAAGTATTGCTCGAATGTAATAAAGTCTTACAATAATTTTTTATTCAGAAAAGCTCACTCTGGGGCCGAAAATTCAATTTTCCAGACCCATGTACCAACTAAAATCTACGGCATGGTAATAAAAATTATTATTATATAAAATAGTGTTAAAATAATCAAGCTTTATGTGGTATCAAATCACCACTCTTAATAGAGGTCTAGGAAGGGGGTTGATCTCGCGTTTGCCACCCCATGGTCCAACAGATTTGTACGGCATAGCAAAACAGTTCATCCTTGTTAATATAAAAATCGAAAACGAAAATTATTCCTGTACTTCTGTCCCATTATTATTGTACAGCTTTCTCTTTTTAAGAGTCACAGATATAAATACAGTCCAAATAAATGTAAGCCTTACAGGATCGTTTGAAAAAATGCAACCCCCGTGGGTTATGATTTTCACTTTTCCGCGGCTTTCCCATGTCCCATCTAAAATGTACGGCATAGAGCTCAAAGTGATTTATTTCTATAGGACTACAAAAATTATACCTTTGCAAGCGGTATCATATGACCCCCTAAAAATTTAGCATGGGCTTGTAGTCTATTAGTAATGGAATTAAATTTTTAGATACAAAACTATCGTGGGAACCTCAAACAACGCATGTATGTAAAAAAGTCTCGAAAAGTGTATATCTATTACGGAGTCTGTCTTACAAAGTCTCACAAAAAACTCTCATAACTGCTTACCATGGATTAATACATACCACCATTTCTTACAGAATTCTGGCCTGGGGTCATGCCCCATCTGCCAGTTCCGTTTTCTCATTGCAAAGAGAGTTAGAGTGATCGCTGGTATGAATTATAGAGATGATTGCAAAAACGCATTTATTCAACTTAAAATTCTTACACTGCCTTGTACGTACATTCTTCATTATCTAATGGGCATAAAAGAAAATGAAAGCAAATATGCAACCCACAGTCAATTACATAGCTACTCCATAAAATGTAATTGAATTTTGTCGGACTATCTGAGGTTAACTAAATCTAGGAACAGCATGAATTACTACAAAATAATATTTTTTTATGTATTACCCACCCATATCAAACAGTCAAACTAAAAAATTAAAGAAAAGGTGAAACGTTTTCTGCTCGGGCAAGCGTTCTATTCATTTGAGGAATTTCTGTGCAGATTTTAGACACTTTGATGTGTGTTAGTTCACCTTATGTATGCTTTTATGTATTTCCATTACTTCTTTTAATTTTTTCTGAACCTATGCCTTGACTTGTGTAAATACTTATTGCATACTAACACCAATAAACTATTATTATTATATATAATATGTGGAAATATGTCGTGAGTTCTGGACTTGTTTACAATTCTTAAATCATTCTTTGGGGTCTACCTTACAACTCTACCAAGTTTCATACTTGCATCAAAAAATGCAAGGTGTGTTCAACTACCGACTTTATTATCAATAGCTAAATCTTAGATAAGCTAAATATGGTCTATACGTCATAATACCAATACCCAAATATTGCAACTAACTAAATTATATTGTTGTCAATTAACGAAAAAATGCCGTCATATTTGGTTGTCGAAGTCGAGCTGAAAGAAATGCCAATTTAAGCTTTAACAGGTACGTATGTGTTCATTATTTAATATATTTAGTAAATACATAATGTTAAGTACCTACTGCATGCATGAATATAAAGTTATTTCAGATTGCCATCAGTTTCACCAAAGAAAGAGAAGTTTGTGTAAAAAGAGCCCATCTTACTGAATAAAACATGAAATATGATTATATATAAGTATAAATTAAGTACCTAGGTACTGAAAAGAACAGTTTTGTAATATTTTAAAGTAAAAGTGTTTTGGTATTTGTCGAATATATTATGTAAATATTATCGCTATAATAAAACTATAACTTTGATGAACACTAGACGAGTTTATTAATTTAATTACAAGTGTATAACGATCAACTACATAGGTTCATTCTATTGTAATTATTGTGCGAGATTTTCTTTTAAAAGTAATAAAATTTCTGATTTTCATCTAACAAAACTGATATAAGAGAAGAACAATGAATAAGGCTCGAATTGTACTCAAAAACTGCTGCCAACTTGGAGATCAAATAAGTTCCCTCACTGTGTGAAACCTCGACGTAGTGGAATTTTTTAACATATTCAATCATTTACAAATTTAAATATATAAATAAAAATATTTTATTAGTTTTATTTACTAAATCAGATTTACAATCTTTCATAAACGTTATCAAATCTCTTCGTGACGATATTTCCCACCGATACAAAAGCCACCTGGTTACAAGCCTCTAAACATTTATGAGCACTCAGTTTCTTCAGACCATAAACACTTTTCTTGTAGACTAAATAGTTTTCCATGTCAGGATATAATATCTTTGAGAAGTCCTCCACATTTGTCAAATATGCATTCGGCTCAACTTTGACTACCAAATATACGTGTGTTAACAAATTGTTGATTTCTGGAATTCTCCCTTTCTAGCATAATCTCTGTGTTCGCGAAGCCTTACATTGACTCACCACATAATGTTTACTGCACTAACACAGAACACTATAAATACTAATTTTAGAATTTTGAACAATATTTATCGGCTTAGTTTTTGAATGAGACGCATGCAAAGGTAGCCTAGAAAATATTGTATCTGGGTTTTTCTTAATATAAAGTAAATACGAATTTTCTTCTTATTAGTAAGACGTACAAATTATATGTACTGGATATATCGTATTTTACTAATTTTCCTTATAAAAGACACATACTCAAACTTTTCCAATTTTTGTCAGTTATTTTCTGTTTATAATCTAAAGTTGCAAACAAAAAAAATATATATATTCTCAGAGTAAAAATATGCGTTTTATCTGTAATTTAAACACACACGCCTTACTCGATTTGACTGTGTGTAGTATACACGGCTTTTTCTTATAACGGCGGTATATTCAACACAATTTTTTATACAGCAAATTATGCTAAAACAACTGATACAATAGTACAGGCAGACATCAGGATGGAATTAGATACAAACATATATAACAGCAAAATAAGTAAAGATAACTTACCAAAACCCTATTTTCAGTCTTGTCCCCTTTGGTCTCCAGTCGAACCACATTTTTGAAAAGTATTTTTACTTTGTTTCCCACAGAAGATTTAATACTATCTGTTAACGAAAATATAAATTCAATATACAAAACAACAAATACCTATTACTCGATATTATTTTGAAACCTCATTAAATTTAACACTGCATGTTTTTCTAGAAATACAATATAATAATTATAGATATTTTCAACACTAATAAACAAATCCTTATTTCAAGGATCCATCGATATTCCCTAGTTTGTTCATTCTTTTACCGTTTTAGGTAAGTAATAGTATTATATAACTTACAACTTTTTCAGTGAACAGCACTGAGTGCACATCGTGCGCATACAAATGACAACATGCACTCCACGAATTTTACAGCAGGGACACTAGTGACAGTGCCACTGACTCATTGGAATGTAGATTATATACCACATTACCAATAAAATTCTAAATTTTTGATACACTAATATCTTCTTTCATTGTCCTGCTAGAGCTCGTGTCAAAAATCTGCACTCAATGCACACTGTACAAAAATAATTTTGCCATAAGAAACTGTCACAGTGTGAACTCAGTTTCATAAAGTGTAATCACTGGAAAACGCTCTTAGCAAAATTAACAAAATTGGATCGAGATCAAGTTTTCAAACTGCAATGTAAGATGACTTTTCCTCTAGAAGAACGTTTCTTGTCTGTCAAACAAATGATTTTTTTTTTAACTGCAATGAAATTCGACAATAATTTTCTTTGTTCATTTAGGAAGTACACTCAAATCTGATTTTTGCTAACAAGAGTCGAATTATGACTTGAGACGATTTAGTCATTTTGAAGAGCATCAAGT
Source organism: Rutpela maculata (assembly GCA_936432065.2). Taxonomy (NCBI): domain Eukaryota; kingdom Metazoa; phylum Arthropoda; class Insecta; order Coleoptera; family Cerambycidae; genus Rutpela; species Rutpela maculata. The sequence continues at coordinate 121,028,184 of OW386285.2, forward strand.
ACTCCGGGAGAGATACTAGGTGACGATTTAGCTAAATGGCAAATTTTTAATTTCAACCATTAGTGAAGGAAATAAACATTACAAAATGAGGATGCGGACATCTCCATTAGGGATGCACCGGAAGCGGCTTCGGCCAAATACTGAATATTTAAAACCCGCTTTGGCGCATCCCTAATCTCCGTAGGGGGTTGCTAGAAAACAGTCAAAGTGACATCCTTTACCAGGTTATATGTTGCGAGTATGTCTGCAAAAACTGGAAGACCTCATATAATATATATTGCTCTAAAAAGGATTTTCAAGTGATTATACCTGATGAATCATACAATCGCTCATGAGGAAGCGAAGCCGAAAGAATCAAAATTTTATTATTACCATTGCCGTCAATCTTTGAAACGATAATTAAAAAATCTAAAAATTTTCTATTGGAAAGCTGTCTCCAAAAAACACCACAGAGGCATAAAGATTGAAGACACTTATTTCGAATAAAATAGATTGAACTGAATTTCCTTCGAGTTAATAATTGAGATGACGAGTCAAGAAAAACAAGAGATGGCATCAATGAATGCCACAATCTTATTGTTCATTTACAAAATACTCAATTTAACAAATATGCTTACAAAAGGTCAAAATGTTCACACAATCTAAATTAAAACAAATATCAAAATGTGAGATGCGATTTTATTTATAAATATGTTAGCTAGCATATACATATATGCGCATTAAAATAAGGAACTGAGGATGACTAATTTGTCACCCCCAGTGCATATTCATATAAAATATAAGTATTCATATTATATTTAAACCCACGCTTGACATTTGTGTCATGTCATTTAAGAAAAACAGTAAGTAGTACAGTACCTAGAGGTAAAAAAATATGTAATATTTCGGAATAATTTCATATGTAATAATCATTTTTCTTTATGGGCTATTACTGTATTAAAAGGTATCGTCTTCAATTTCTATATGGTCCGGATACTTGCTCTTACCTACAAGGGGTGAAAACCACCTCTAAATTTGAATATTGAATATTTGAAAAAGTGTTACTAATCTGAAGTCAAAATTAAAGAATTCAAAATGGCAGCTCAAATATGGCGGATGGAATTTTTCTTCTAAAACAAGTGTTTTAAACGGACAAAATAAATTGAGCATCCAGGTGATGCTCTATATATTAACGAAAAACAGCATTTTTGAAAAAAAAATTAATTACTGAGCAATTAACATAACTTCTTTATTCTTTGTGATGTAGAAACAAGCAAAAATCATTTTACAGATTGATTAATTATCTTTAATTTTGTTTCTTAGAATTTTGTATGTAAGTGTCACAGTTTCTAAGCAGTGGCGGTCTGGCCAGGTCGGCGAGTCAGCAAATACCGACTAAGCCTTTTGCCTTTTGAGGACGTAATACTCTTATACAGCGTGATCTACCATGATATGCGGAAAATAAAATGGTGTACTAGTCTTCAATGTGGGAAAGCCCCCGAAAAATTTTAGAGGTTCTGAGGTAATTTAGTATATTAAATTATTAGTAAATTTGCGAAGATACACTACTGATATTGAGTAGGTCACGAATAGGTCGACGAACTTACTTGTGAAAGAACGTATTGGAGTTGTTTACATTTCCTTAATTGGCATAAAAAGTGAAGCCGCCAAGTGCGGCAAAGCACAGATAAAAGAGCCGCGTTTTTTGCTTTCGGTCGAACAATGAGGACACCGGCGTGTTATTGTAAATATCTCTTGCTATTGCAGAGTTGAATGACATAGGGTCATTGTCTTTTCAATTTATTTCGCTATTTTTGTAGTGTGATTTGATTAAAACCAAAAAGTCACTTCTATCCTCTCCAGCTTTATTGTCAATAGTGTCATTCCCAAGTCTGATAAAGTGATATGGTTGTACCGCGTTATGTCAGATTAGTTAAAGTCATTGGCGGCGCATTTCTATTGGGGTTTGCAATCCCGAAATCTCGAAACCGAAAATCCCGAGATCCCGGCAATATTTGGATACCGCAAATCCCGGGATAAAAGTCAATTGGATCCCGAGATTTTCGGGATTGTAAAACAAGATGGAACAGTCTATTAATGCAATGGTCAGTTTAAAACTGCCGCTTTTGATACTGGATTCCGAATATAAACTTTGGGGATTTGGATAAATTAATGGAACCACTTAAAGTCACAGTGGAGGCACTGAGCTGACATGATGAGAATTTAATTATCAGATATCTTTAAAATTCATAGTAAAGCAAATTATACAAGTTGACATGCCTCTTAGTGCACATTTGCACGATGCACTAGGGTAAGAATCACTCAACGCAGAAATTATTACCCGGGCATTTTCCGATACCTACTTGCACAATTTTAATGAGCAAGAATCAAACGCACTATTCCAGGTTCCTAAAAAAATGTCATTAGGGAATCTTATAAAACGTTTCCAAAAAATTCCAGAGGTAATTGATGAAGACCATGATAAAGATAAAATTCTCCTCACAGTACAGAAAAATCATTGCAAAAAATTTTTAACAAAAGGTTAGAAAACGCAATGCACCCAATTCAAATACGCCCTGAAACCGATTTGATATCAAATTTAAAAAAAGAGCTGACACTTTTCTAAAATGAAGGCAACTCGGATATGTACCTTTAGCTGGCATATATGATCATCTGATAACGATATATAGATATATATATATATATATATATATATATATATATATATATATATATATATACAGGGTGAGTCATGAGGAACAGTACATACTTCTACCGTAAGTAGAGGCACCTAAGACGAATACCAAGTGACCATTAAAAAGTATTTGTTCCATTTCTTTACTATCATACAGAGTGATTTAGGAATTTTGTCCAAAAATTGTTTTGGTCATAACATTTTAACGGTTAATCCGATTTGCCTCATTTTTTACAATAATGTACACTGTTACCTAACAACCATCATACATATCCAAAATTTAAAAAATACAGGGACGGTTTCAAAAAAATTTGTTGGATTGCTTCGGAAACGATAGTTCACCCTGTATATGATTTATCTAAAACTTGATATGAAATTTGTATAGGACACAAATAGATAGTAAAACCTGAGTATTTGAAATTTTTGTCACACTCTCAACAAATTTTTTATTAACGATCAATTTTCAAGTCAAATGAAAAGTTTGGAAAAATGGAATATTTTAATGTATACTAATATTTATTAATACAAAAATTTAGCTAAAAAAAATAATATCTACATACCTCGTGCCTAGGTTTAATAAGTACCAAAATTTTAATCAATTTCCAGGCCAGGTCTTACATGTTTATTTACAATACATATGTATTTAAGAATTATAAGAAAAGAAGAGGAATAACGAAAATATCAAAACATTTTAAACATTGCAGAAGAAATTCAACAAAAAAAAGATAAATGTCATAATTCTAAAAGATTTTCAAAGTGAAACCCATCCTATCTGCCTCAATACACTTTTCTTGTCGGATAGTTAAATGTCTGATAGACTTCCTAATTGTTAGGGGGTCATTTCTGATAATGTTGCGGCAGTTAATAATTCTGTGAAATTGTCACAGACGTCTATGATCTCTATAAATTCAACAATAATGGATGCATAATGTCTGAAAATAAAATTGAAGTACCTACGTAATAACAAGCACTAAAGGACGTAGATCCGTATGTTGCATTTATTTTAAATTCAATGTTTGCATTTGAATATGGTGGCTTTTAAAGACATTTAGAAAAATTTACAGTTTTCGTTAAAATTGATCTTAAACTGAACATTTAGGTTGGACACTTTAAATGGGGGAAAGTTAGGTAACACAAATTTGACTACTTATTTCTGTCCTTTGTGGAAGCAATTTGACTAATTGGAGAAATCACATACAGAGGCAACTTTTTAGATGAACCACATCAGCGACATTTTTAAGACCTGGCCTGAAAATTGATTAAAATGATGGTACTTATTAAACCTCTTCTTCTTCTTCTTCTTTTAGCGGGGCGACTGAGAGTCGCCGCACTCAGGCCTTGTGGCCCATTGTGCTACCGCTACGAATTTATTGAATTCCCCCATTTAGGCCGGATTCTAACCCAAAGGCCAAAACCCTTCCTATAGGGGCATTCCTTATTTCCTCCGGCACCGGAAAGCCAATGCCGAAGTGTTTGTGCCTCAAGTACATAAGACTAGGGCAGGAAGTAAGGACGTGGATGGAAGTCTCCTCCTCGTCTCCGCAGAACCTGCAGTCGGGGTTGTCAACCACCCCCATAGTGTGCAGGTGTTTTCTGAAAGAGCCGTGTCCAGTTAAAAGACCTACCACGGTTCTGACCTGTTTCCTGTTTAGTCGCAGGATTTGTTCCGCTCGCTTCGGCAAGGGCCCCGAGATCAGGAGCCTCACTTGCCGGAGTCCTGGGTAGGAGGCCCAGAAGTCAAAGAACTGAGACCGTGTCCAGTCTTCTACTGACTTCTTGGCATTTGATCTAGGGTAACCAAGAGCTGGCTCCGGACCCAGTAGGGGCCTCTGAGAGCCCCCTCTGGCCAGAGCGTCTGCCCGCTCGTTACCCTCGATGTTGCTGTGTCCTGGCACCCAGAGAAGCTTGACCCAGTTGGATGAGCCAAGTTCACAGAGAGCCTGTCTACAGTTTTGAACCAGGATTGACTTGGTCCGGACTGATGCAAGGGCCTTGAGGGCCGCTTGACTGTCGCTACATATATATATGTGCCTGTTGGAATATTTCCTTTGGATATTCTCCTGTGCGCAGACCAAAATAGCAAAAATTTCGGTCTGGAATACCGTGGCGAATTTGCCCAAAGCATAAGAAGCTTCAGCTCTGGGCCTTTCACCATATATCCCCGCTCCAGCACTTTCCTCAAACCTCGATCCGTCTGTAAACCAGACGATATCGGCGGGCTTGAGTATGTCCTCGAGTGGGTTCCAGTCTTCCCTTTTGGGGATGACAACCTCAAAGGGTTCTGAGAAGGAGAAGGAAGGCACCATATCATCACTCCTGCCCTCCAGAAGTGAGTGAGTCCCTATCGCGTTGGAAAGGGCTCTAGTGTGTCCTAATTGTTCTCCTCCGGCCTTCCACTGACCACCGCACCTCAGCCTGTAGGCCGTTTTCCGAGCCTCGGCCTCAATCACCAAGTGAAGGGGCACGAGGTCCAGAAGGACCTCTAGAGCTGCTGTGGGGGTTGTGCGTATTGCTCCTGTGACTCCCAAACAGGCGAGTCTTTGGAGTTGTCTTAGCTTCTGTTGAATGTAAAGCCTGGTTACAGCAGGCCACCACACAACAGAAGCATAAGTGATCATTGGTCTTACTATCACAGTATAGTACCACATTGTTACCCTGGGGTTTAACCCCCATGTTTTTCCAAAGGTCCTTCTACATACCCACAGGGTTGTAGTGGCCCTTTGTATTTGTCTCTCTATGTGATCTTTCCAGGTCAGCTTAAAGTCCAGGATAACACCCAGATACTTCACCATCCTGGAGATCGTTAGAGTCGTGTCATAGAGTACTGGCTCGACGAAACCGTCTAGCCTGCGCCTCCTAGTGAAAATTACCAGTACTGCCTTAGAGGGGTTGACTCTAAGGCCCTGGTCGTTACACCATCTCTGTACGATCTGCAAGGCCCTTTGCAAGACCCCGCTAACCGTATTTGGGAATTTTCCCGAGATGATAATTGCTAGGTCATCTGCGTAACCTTGAGCAAAAAGACCCTCGTTCTCGAGTTCCTGGAGTAGACCATCGAAAACAAGCAGAGGGGAAAGGACGCCTCCTTGTGGGCAGCCTCTCCTTACCGAAACTTTTACTGCCGTTTCCTCGTTGGCAGCTATAATTTGCCTTCCCGCCAACATGGCCCTCAACCATCTAATGATGGTGTCATCGATGCCATGATAGGCGGCTGCGGCGCAGATTGATTGAGTCGAAGGAGGTATTATCAAATGCTTCCTCGATGTCCAAAAAAGCACCGGCCGCAAGTTCCTTATGGTGCAGCGCCTTCTCGATCCTGGAAACGATCGGGTGAAGGGCCGTCTCCACTGACTTCCCGGCCTGGTAAGTGTGTTGCGACGGATGCAGAGGCGCTAAGGTCAGTGCCCCGTCTTTAACAAACCTTTCAACCAACCTCTCTAATGTTTTGAGCAGGAAAGATGTAAGGCTGATTGCTCTGTAGGATTTGGCAGTATCGTACGATGTACGTCCTGTTTTAGGTATGAAAACAACTTTGACGGCCCTCCAGGGTATGGGAATATACCCGATGGCCAGACAGGTTCTCAGCAAGTGATAGACCGGACGTATGAGTGTCTCCAGCCCTTCCTGGAGAAGTGCCAGAAACACTCCGTCCGGTCCTGGGCTTTTGAATGGTTCAAAGGTGGAAATAGCCCACTTGACCCTTTCCACTGTTACCACCCTTGAGGCCGTCCTCCAATCCGCTGCCGTGACAGCAGCGCGGGGAGGCCGAGGGGCTGGCATTTCCTCCGTGTCCTCAACGGATTCAGGGAAATGAGTTTCTAGTAGATACTTGAGGCACTCCTCAGTGGTAGTTGTTAGTCTACCAGAGGGAAGCCTCAAATTCTCTAGTCGTAATGGACTGTCTTTTGAGGGCTTTGCAGAGCCTTGCGGCTTCTGGAAGATCTTCTATGCTTTCGCAGAAGTCCTTCCAGGCTGCCCTCTTGCTGTTACGAATGTAACTTTTGTAGAGGCGCTGGGACTGTTTGTAGCTGTCCCAGTCCTCTGGATGCTGAGTACACATTGCCCTATTGAAGAGCCTGCGTGTCTCTTTGCGTATGTTTTGGAGCTCCCTGTTCCACCAGGGAACGTTTTTCCTTTCCTTTCTTCTTTTAAGAGGACAACTGCTCTCATATGAGGCAGTGATCGCTCCATTAAGAAGCTTGGTGGAGGATTCTATATCCCCTATATTCCTGGGTATAATAACCCTCGTTAGTTTGCTCGAGAGGGCTCGCCTATAGGCGTCCCAGTCGGTCTCTCTGGGATTCCTGTACCAGCTCTCCTCTGAGGAGGGAGCTAAGTCCAGTTTGAATCTAATGTGACGGTGGTCCGATAAAGAAGGTTTCGCCGATACATTCCAATTTTTTATCAGTGGGATCGCAAGTCTGGATCCCAGCGTGATATCAATGACCTCCTGCCTTCGTTGAGTAACGAAGGTGGGCGCATTACCCCGATTTATTATTTCTAAATCGGTAGTGTACAAGTACTGTAGTAGACTGCTGCCTCTAGGATTGACCTCTGTGCTGCCCCAGCAAATGTGGTGCGCATTGGCGTCACATCCTATAATGAGAGGCAACCGTCTGTCAGTACAAAATTGAACCAACTCCTCAAGTTCAGTTGAGGGTGGTGGTGTTGGCGAGTCATAAGGAAGGTAGACAGAGCCGAAAACGATCTCCACTCTCTCGGATCCCCTCTTAAGACTCACCTTAATTGCAGCGACATCTCTGGAACAGAGATCGGAGAGTGCAGTTGCTTGTATCTCTTTCGAGACATAAATACATGCCCTAGGTATGTTGTGTGTGGAGGAGTAAATAACCCCATTCCGTTTGCGTCTGTCCCACAGCGGCCTGCCGACTCACGATTGCGGAGGGCGGCTCACTGTGTTGCAGATTAATTTGGAGTATTTCTATTTTGCAATTCCGTCGCTTGGGTTGCCCATCTGAGAAGTTGAGCCCTCCGGCGACGGCTGAAGTTGAGGGAGCCCCAGAAGCGGAGCTCCCTTCATGGGTGGGGTTGGAATTGGGGAAGGCTCCTTGTGAGGAGCCTTCCCCGGTGCCAGGGGAATATAAGGGAGCCCCAGAAGTGGAGCTCCCTTCATGGGAGGGGTTGGAATTGGGGAAGGCTCCTTGTGAGGAGCCTTCCCCGGTGCCAGGGAAATATGAGGGAGCACCAGAATCGGAGCTCCCTTCTTGGGTGGGGTTGGTACAGGGGAGGTTGTGGAAGGCTCCTTGAGAGGAGCCTTCCCCGGTGAAAATGGGGTAGGAGGCTCCAACTTTGGAGCCTCTCTTGATAAGGATTGGGGAGGTCCCTGTGCAGGAACTCTCCCCGGATGAGGTGGGTGGTGAGGGGTTCATTATTTTTCCCACGAGTGAACAGGAAGTGTTGTCGACCCCCGCAGAGCCTGTTGCAGAGGCAAGGCTAGATACTATGGGAGATCGCCCGGTTTCCCATAGACATCGTTTGAGATACCATGACCCTGGTACCATACAGCCCTCGGCACGATAGCTTACACCTTGGCTAGGAGAATGTTTATTGACCTCCCGGTCTAGATCCGCCGCCTTTTGTTTAAACAGTGCCACCTCGTGTAGGTTGTGATTCATCATCACGGGCGGACGATCCTGAACGGTGAGAGGCTAGGGCTGAACCCACATAACACAGTCCGCACCCGGCATGCACCCGCACACACTAAGCACAAACAGCTTGCACTCAGCATGCACAAGCACACAACCATGCACAGACTGTGTCACGCGGGAAGCGCTGAAATCGCATCAACCGAACCTGGCGCGTTTCGACCCACCCCGGTGAACTCAATTAAGAGGCCGAGTGGGACGCCACATGCCTTGGCACCACTTATTAAACCTAGGCACGAGGTATGTAGATATTATTTTTTTTAGCAAATTTTTTGTGTTAATAAATATTAATATACATTAAAATATTCCATTTTGCCAAACTTTTCATTTGACTTGAAAATTGATCGTTAATAAAAAATTTGTCGAGATTGTGACAAAAATTTCAAATACTCGGGTTTTACTACCTATTTGTGTCCTATACAAATTTAATATCAAGTTTTAGATAAATCATATACAGGGTGAACTATCGTAAACGAAGCAATCCAACAAATTTTTTTGAAACCGTCCCTGGATTTTTTTTAAATTTTGGATATGTATGATGGCTGCTAGGCAACAGGGTACATTGTTGTAAAAATGAGGCAAATCGGATTAAAATGTTATGACCAAAACAATTTTTGGACAAAATTCATAAATCACTCTGTATGGTAGTAAAGAAAGGGAACAAACACTTTTTAATGATCACTTGGTATTTGTCTTAGGTGCCCCTACTTACGGTAGAAGTATGTACAGTTCCTCATGACTCACCCTGTATATATATAAAAAATTATTTTAAAACAAGCTTTTATTATTATTTAGGTGTACTAAAACAAAAGAAATAAAATTAATTGTCTAAAAAGCTTATCGCACACGAGAAGTTCATACAGGCATTAATTTTATTTGACAGAGATTGTGTAAGTATTTTTTTTTTTTCAATACATGCTACAAGCTTTTAAGACAATTAATTTTATTTTTTTCGTTTTAGTACACCCAAGTAATAATAAAAGCTTGTTTTTAAAAAGTTTCTTTTACATATAATTTTATTTTTAAATTTTTAGTTACGTCTTAATTATTAATTTTATATTCATTGCATCATGTCGTCCTTATTTAAAAGTACCGAATCCTCTGGCATTTCTTAGAATGCAACGTCTGAGTGAAGGCACTATCCAATCAAATTATAGTTTAAAAAACGCACTTTTTGGTACCATATTATTGCATTGTCACCATAACTGCACATGTGCACAAAATTTCAGCTCAATTGGACGTCTTTAAGTGATTCAAAATTGGCTTGCAAGATTTGACCTAAACATATTAACATATAAAGAGGACAACTTAAATAAAAGCTTATAAATATGTTTTCCGCAACTGGTAACATTTGTACGAAAATTAGATCTTAATTTGGAGTTAATACCCTTAACGAATTGCTTTTTTTACGTTACTGGTTTAGTCAACACTATCAGTAATAAACGTTCGGCCAATTTGTGTTCATATATTCATGTATTCATTATGTACCTACTATTTTTATTATTTTTTCAATTCCTAATCCCGATCCCGAAATCCCGGGACTCCCGGGATCGTCTAAAGGACCCCGGAACAAAACCGAAGAAAATCATGTTTCGGTGGAATTGGCTGAAACTTTGCTATTTTGTAGTTCAAGTCATGCTGATCAAAAGTTCTTATCACATCGAGCCGGTCCTATGGACAGTTTTTGCTTGTCAAAGTTAGGTAATTTGGGTCATTTTAGACATTCAAGAATTTTTTACTCTTAAACTATTAACTTTAACAAAAAATTGCAAGGGTCGAAATATTTTTGTTCAAGTCCAGTAAAGCTCAAGAATATTTTCAGAATTTTTTATCAATTTTTAGGTTAAGTAAAATATATTTATGTCATATTTCGGCATACTTCGGTGGAATTTTCTGAAACTTTGCTATTTTGTAGTTAAAGTCATGCTGACCAAAAATTCCTATTGCACTGAGTCGATCCTATGAGTGGTTTTCGCGTCAGGAGTGGTTAAAGGTCCTAACAACGAGGTAACGGGTAATCTATGTACATACGTGTTTATGAATGGCTTTCAGCGTGTTTGTGTACGTGCAAAAAAAATGTAATGTAAAAATAAGCTTGTATTATTGTCAATATGTGTATAAAGTCGTGTCCCTGTAAATCAAAAGGTTTCTGAAATATAAAATAATAATCAGTTTTTGGGAGCCATTTTCAAAGGGCCTTAGCTCAAGATATTTGTAGACATATTTCTGCATGTAGAATCTGCATCAGAAGTTTGAAATCGATATTTCTGGAAAATTCTGTATACACCGGCACATACATACACACAAACGCACGCACGTATGTACACAAATACGCTGGAAGCCATTCATAAACACATACATAGATTACCCGTTACCTCGTTGTTAGAACCTTCAATCACTCCTGGGGAGAAAACAACTCTTAGGATCGGATCGACTCAGTGTAATAGGAATTTTTGATCAGCATGACTATAACTACAAAATATCAAAGTTTCAGCTAATTCTACCGAAACATGATTTTCATCGGTTTTGTTACGGGGTCCTTTGATCCCGAAATCCCGGACTGTATTATGACTCCGGGATTGCAAACCCCAATTTCTACAAAAAAATAAGGTCATTTTTTTTTAATTTTTCATTTTTTTAACTCCTTTTGGTGGGGACAACCTACTGTTAAATTTTCCGCATGTCATGGTAGATCACGTTGTATACATGCGAAGCAAAAACATTCAAATCGCTGATGAACTGTGTTTGAATGTCTATTTATTTTTAAAAGTTTTGGCATATGTGGTGAGCTGGTGAGTGTCAGTACTTTTGGCTTCTTTTGGTCGTTCCGCCGGCGCGCCGGCGTCGAAGTCCGAAACACGAACTCGAGATGTGCGCAGTGCGGAGGCAGCAAAAGCAACCGATGAAGCTAATCTCGCAACTTTACCACTTTAACTGTTAGTATTAAGAATTGACAGCTTTAATAATTTAATTTCTAATTCTCGTTCACGTTCTGTTCTTATAGTTTTAGTTTTCTAGTTTGAGATTCATTAAATTGTTCTTTGTTCCTGATACTCCCAATAGTGCTTGTTTTTTATTTCTCATGTTTATGAGTTTGTTTTTTTATTTTAATAAATAAATCGTTCTGCAGTTCTAAAGAACCTATGATTTTATTTATCCTTAAACTGGTCCTTAAACATTGTAATAAAAAAAAAATTATTGAACATTGAAGTTTAGTGCAAAATTCCCATCCCCCGAATAAATGGCCGGCGCGAGACCCAAAAAATCCCCCTCCCCCCGAAAAAAAAAAAAAAAATCTTGCTTGCTTCGCTCATAAAATGCCGACTTAGTACTAGACACACAGACCGCCACTGTTTCTAAGATATTCAACATTTTAAACTAAATACTCTTTATCCTAAAAACGGTCGGATGCCATCTATAAAATTAAGTATCTCCGAAATTATCAACACTAGACAAACATATAAAAAAATAAATTCGTTCTCAGTTTATAAGCTTCATTTTTGATGTCCACTATGTTTTCTCTAAAACTAATACTTATTGAGATATTTGCAGAGAAACAAAAATGTTGATTTTTCTAAAATTCCTTTACAGTTTAAAACGTATTTTTTCCAAAGCAAGCGCTGTAAGTGGATGAAGAAAATTGAGCGTCTAGGTCGTATTATATATTAACAAAAAACAGTATATGGGAATATATTTTTTAATTGCTAACTACTTACATTAACAAAAGGGCGACGTTTTTATTAAAAAAAAACTTGAAAAAGTACATTGTTTCTGTCATAACTTCGTTGTTTTTTACGCTATATACCGGGTGCCACAGGCTAGTGGCTCCCCCCTATATTTCCTTTATTTTTTAACTTATCCATTTGAAATTTGAGATGCATGAACTACCTGTAAAAATGGATTTTTTGACATAAAAAACAGTATAAGACCATTTCCGGTTTACCCGGAAATGACCGCAACTTTCGATTTTTAAATGGAACACCCTGTATATTTTTACATATTTGGATTCAACACAAAATTATGAGTACACCATGAGATTTTCGCGAATTTTTGAGTCGATGTTCGGTTTTTTTAATCATTTTAAGACATTCGTCTAGAGTGCTTTGGAATACTAAAATTTGTTCTACGGCAGGTAAAGGCGAAGGGAAAAATACAATTTTTCGTTTAATTTCATTAATAACTATTTACAAAGCCTCCAAAATTGAACAAACAAAAACTTTTTTTTCAAACGGGAAGGTGGTGGCTCATAGTGTTCAATAAATTATACATTTTTTTCTTAATTCATTAATATCCATTTCAAATCTATGCTATTTGTTTTTCTATTTTTTTAAATTTACTTAAAAATAAAAAGTCACTTTTAAAATAATTTTTATTGATCCTTATACTACACTACACTAATACATATACCTATTAAGAAACAAAAGAGAACCAAATAAAATAATATATTACGTAATGAGTGTTGTAAGAAGCATATTACGCACGAATGGAAAAGTTACGCACGATGCCGCGTAGCGGCGAGTGCGTATTTCCATGAGTGCGTAATTGCTTTACAACTCGAATTATGTACTATACTTTACCTACGATCATATTTATTTATTTATTTAGTAAAATCTGAATTTGGTTTACTAGTCAACAATATTATTCAACAAATATTATGTCAGTTTTGACCGCGTTTGAAAATTACGTAGGCGCATTTGTTTTTTTAAACCCCGCGTCAGCGAACTAAGCCACCTATATTTGCGTGTCCCATGCGTTTTGTTTACCGTGCGATTTGTTTACAGTGCATTTTGTTTACAATATGTAAAATTCAACTTACGTAGATCGCAGGTAGTGTGTTTTTTACTATTTACAGTAGTGATCGTAGGTAAAGGCTATTATTCACAAAAATGTAGTTAGTCACATTTCATTATTAGACATATGATTTTTGCAAAGGCAATTAGGTTAGAGTTCAAGAAAAATTATATTGAACGTGATTATTTATTTTTAAATAAATTAAATAAAATAGAAAAATAAATAGTATAGATTTGAAATGGATATAAATCAATTCAGAGAAAAATTTATATAACCACCTTCCCATTTAAAAAAAAAGTTTTCGATAAAAAAGTGATTTGTTCAATTTTAGAGGCTTCGTAAATAGTTATTAATGAAATTATACGAAAAATTATATTTTTCCCTTGGACTTTACCTGCCGCAGAACAAATTTTGTTATTCCAAAGCACTCTAGAAGAATGTCTTAAAATGATTAAAAAACATCGACTCAAAAATTCACGAAAATATCATGGTGTACCCAGAATTTTGTGTTGAATCCAAATATGTAAAAATATTCAGGGTGTTCCATTTAAAAATTGAAAGTCATTTCCGGGTAAACCGGAAAGGGTCTCATTTTTTTTATGTCAAAAAATCCATTTTTACAGGTAGTTTATGCACTTCAAATGTCAAATGGATAAGTTAAAAATTAAAGGAAATATAGGGGGAGCCACTAACCTATGGCACCCGGTATAGAAGCAGAAAATCATTTGAAAGCCTAATGATTTTGATTTTTACCACTTTGAATGTATGTGCCATAGTTTCTAAGATATTTTACATTCTAACTAAATACTTCGTCTTACAGACGTTCGGACGCCACTTTCCAGATCTCCGAAACTATTAACTCTACAGAAATTAGAAAAAAATGAAATTCATCCTCAATTTAGTAGCGTTCTTAATTGTCTCTAGCATGTTTTCGCTCAATCTAATGCTTTTCGAGTTATTTGACAAATATTGTTTTAAAATACTTACCTTTTTTTAAGCTAAAATCCCAATTTTCAAGTCGTTATAACTTAGAGATTACCAATTTTGATGAAAAGTTACATAGAGCCTTTTCTTCTTAAAATTTCATTTTCTTTCAGCTCCAGTGTTTTTAATTCTTTCTATACCACCTATAAATTAGCAAGCCGCCGCATAATATAGAAACTTTTCTTTGATGAATTTACTATTAAGTTGTCAAATATGAACGAAATCCATTTCATATGACATTATTCCAAAGTTAAAACCTCCAGGTACCGCACTAAAGTATGATATATTTTTTTAATTTAAGTATACCAAAATTTTTATTGAAACATAAGTATATATTTCTTGTTAATGTTTTTTAATTAAAGTATCAATAAATTATTATAAAATATTATTGTTAAATGCCTTGTCTTATACCTATGATCGTTGGAGAGCTTATTATTTTTTGTACCTAGATCTGCATAACCTAATAAAAAAATTAATAAAAACCGACTACAATAAAGTAATTTGACTATACCTACTTATCACAGTACAAGTAAGTAGTAGGTGCTTATTTAAAAGTAAATAAGCAAATTAAAATTTGTTATTCGGTCTACAGCTCTCTCTTTTGGTTGTTTTGGTTTAAAATTTGCAGTCTTCTCAGCAAATTGTGATATTACTGGTTAATTTTCACTTACATTCAGGGTCAGTGGGTCATTTCAATGAATTAACTACTGACCATTGCATTTGATACATTTTTAATTAATTCAATAACCCATAAACTACTTAGAAGCCGAATTAAATTACTTAGATGAATCATAATAGTGACTAATTTATTAGCAGTTCAATGAGCATCAGTATTTTTTTAATATCACGGTCAGAAAATATAAATATTTGTGTTGCAAAATTATTTGTCATCGATATTGACACTCCCCTTTGAAGGGAAGAAACTGTAAACATAGCATTTCCATTTGCAAATTTGCAAAAAACGAAACTCACCATTTAAATCCTTCGTAAGTTGTGATCGGGTAGACATAATTTAAACAAATAAAACACAAACACCTCATTTAATTACTGTTATAATTAACCATTTCAGTAAAATCGTAACAAAAAGTACAACTTATTTAGCTGTCACTGTCATTTTCAGATTATTAGGGTGGTGTTAGTCAAAATCTTGGGATTTAGTAACTTTCCGTTTATTTAACAAATGTATTACCACTACATAAAAATCCCTAAAAGAGTACTGACCTCTTAGGATATTTATTGATTTATCATTGGCTACCCTACTTTTTAGTTTATTAATGGCAACAATGATGTTCGGTGTTTTATAAGGTTTTCCAATATTCAGCTTTATGGCGAGACGTGAGTGCGGCGATGAAAAGTCAGACCATCCTTGTTCTTCTAATGCACAGTAGCGGCGAAGTTATCTCACTCATGATGGTCCGTACTGGCCCGAAATATGGTCTGAAGTATACTACATATTATTACATATGACCTGTAGCCTGTAGTGTTACATTCTAGAACTTATCCTGATTACTACTACGCAAAACGATGACTCAAAATGCGAGGATAATTACCCCTACCTCAAGCGGGTCATTGCGAGATCGTTGCAGTCACGTGTTCTTTGCTTAATTATTTAATTATTAACATTACACAAATTCTTACAATATTTTGAATCAGACCCTGCATGTGGTGTGATTTCACACCAACTGCTCATTGGTTAATGACATTTTTTTGGTGGGGATTGTGAGTTACGAGGCAACCTTATACTTTACAAATCTTGATTGAACAGAGCACAGCACGAAAAATACTAGTACCTAGGTGCATGAAAGAAAGTTTGGTAAAAAGTGTCATGGCGCACAGTATAATGGTATCACTGTAATTCACTGCACATGTTGACCAACTCGTCTAATTTCCAAACTTTGCAACAATTAAATACCTATAATATAATAATCATAACATTGTTTTCATTATCATTAATGTTAAACCTACTTCCACTGAATATAAATCATCTTTATTAGGTTGTTTCGTGGTCTACAATATTTAAAAAATGTCAAAATATGCAATTTGTCAATCACTGCTGCCAACTCTTCTAGTAAACTGAAAGTTGGAAACAGTGTTTGACAAATTGCATAATTCGACATTTTTTAAATATTGTAGACTAAGAAACAACCTAATAAAGACTATTTATATTCAATGAAAGCAAGTTTAACATTAAAGATAATGAAAACGATTTTATGATTATTATATTATAGGTATTTAATTGTTGCAAAGTTTGGAAATTAGACGAGTTGGTCCAAGGTTGGTATAGTTTAAGGTGGCCTAATAACCAGTGTTACCAATTGGTGGGTATTTACCCGAATTGCGGGGATTTTACTGACGTGTGGGTATTTTGGTGGGTAATGGCTTCATGTGGGTAAAATGCGGGTATTTTGAGATCTGGCGCCAGTGAGCTCTATACAATACTATACATATACTGGAGTGTGCTCGTATCCGCAGGTTCTCTGTCTGTTGCCTAATACATATAGTTCAACAAGTGCGAGGGAACCTTTCCGCTATTGTTCGATGAGTTCACTCCATTAGCTATTTTCTTTCATGCTCGTTGAAAGTGAACACAATCAGTAAGCAACCAATAGAGATCAAGGATTTAAAAAATATCTCGATTTGATTGGCTGTTTAGTGATTGCAATCAGTTCGCTCAACATGAAAGAAAACAGCTATTATGCATAGAGCTCACTGGCTGGCGCTGTGTCATTACTCATTATATTTATTTTTTGTATTATATTTATATATTTGTTATTACATTCTGTTAAAGTTTTGTTATATTTTTTAATAGTTTCTATTGCGTTTTATATTTATTTAAAAAATACCCATTCAATTATGTATTTATATTGTCTTATCTTCCCATTCCTTCGTACGAGCATCACTATTAAACCGGTAAAATTTTGAGCACCAAACCAAGCCACAAACAACCAAAAAAATTGCAATGCCCATCTATTTTTCCAGTGTGGGTATTTTGGTGGGTAATTTTATATAGTTGGCGGGTAATGCGGGTATTTTCTTTGTCATTTTGCGGGTATTTAAAATCTACTCGTTGGTAACACTGCTAATAACTCACAATCCCCACCAAAAAATGGCATTAGCCAATGAACAGCTGGTGTGAGATCACACCAGATGCAGAGCCTTATTCAAAATATTGTAAGAATTTGTGTAATGTTAATTAAGCAAAGAACTCGTAACTGGAACGGGCTCGCAATAACCCGCTTTTGAGGTCGGTGGTATAATTATCCTTGCATTTTGAGTCACTGTTCTGCATGCTGATGGTAAAGAGGATAAGTTGTAGAATGTAACACTACAGATCATAGTAACGTCAGACCATATTTCGGGCCAGTACGGACGATTCTTCTAGAGTGAGATAACTGCGCCGCTACTGCGCGTTAGAAGAACAAAGATAGTCTGACCTTTCACCCCCGCACTGACTTCTTCGCCTAAAAGCTGTATATTAGGGAACCTTAAAGTATACCAACCTTGGAGTTGGTTAACATGTGCAGTGAATTACAGTGATACCATTATACTGTGCGCCATGACACTTTTTACTGAACTTTCTTTCGTGCAAATCGTCAATTACTAAACGACTCGACTAAATTACTGGATGCGTGCAAACGCGCCTTTAGTGATACCAATCCACGGTTAATTCGCGAAAAACAAACAAATGAACACATTAAGGATTTACCTTCGATACACACACATTCTCTAATATGTGACAGTGGTTAGCGGTTTATATGTTATGACAAATTTGCAAATTTCCACTGTTATTTTACTATATAAACTTTTCCTTATACGTGAATTCTTGGTATCGAAGGTAAATCCCTATTGTGTTCATTTGTTTGATTTTCGCGAATAGTTTACTGACCGTGATACCAATCTAGTTCTCGCCATGACACTTTTTACCAAACTTTCTAATGTGAAATAGTTCAATCAGTAGTAGTCCACCACGGTCAGTTTATTGACCGTGGTAGTCCACAACATGTAACGCCAACAAGAGCATTTTATTAATCTAGATAGATCAGTTATATTTCTTGGAGGGCTTAGGTTCTAGACATATAATTTATACAGATTGTAGTTTCAAGTACATTTTATTTATTTTTTTATACGTGTATGACGTCATAGCTACGCTGGAACAAGGCACCACCAAGTGTGGTACGTTCATCAAAATGTGGCTATAATAACGATTATTACCGATTGACGATTAGAGGTACATAAAAATTAACCTTCGTCGGTAAATATGTCATTCTCTAAAGTTTTTAAACTTTTATACCTGTGATAGGTATCTATACTATTTTATGTGATATAATAATGTCTTTTGTAGTAATGCTTTCGTCCAGAAGATTATACATAAAAAGTAAGTGTTTATATTATTTTAATTAGACATCTCATTATTTTTTGATGTTTAAATAGTACACATAACCTGTATTTTATGTTAATTTTAAAATTACTAAAAATATAGTCATCAAGCACAGTTATTCGAATCAGAAATCTCTTTACAGACTTTGGAAATTAATAAGTCAAAATTGGGAAAACAAATTTCTTAGTATGGCTGAAGAAAATTATAGTGAATTTGTGACAAGTGTCCAATCATTGTTACGGGAGGGAAACACTGTGCACGCTTTAAAAATTTTCAATGATAATAAATACAGTTTAGAAGTAAAAAACAATTCTTGGGATTTAATACCAGTGATATCTGAGTTTTTAACTGCATGCAATGAAAAGGAAAATTTACAATTATTCAAGTGTTGTGAACAACTCGTAAATACTATAGCGGCCAATTCCAACCCTGAAGAAGCATTACTTCAGTTTATAGAAGAAATTGAAGAATCAGTTGATGACACAAAATTGTTAGCACTACTAGGACCTTTGCAGAAAATCTTAAGTCGAATACCAAAGAATCGTATAAATTCACTTGCTTGGTGCCTTAATGCTATACAAACAAATTTAAATAAGTGTGATACACCAGAAGATGTTAATCTTGATGCAAAGGAGAAACTACTTCTGGATAGTGATGAAGTTACCGAAAGGATTACAAAAATTTATTCGGGATTAATACTGTTTTATGATGAACTTATTGAAAAACTAGAAACAGATAATGAAGATATACAAGTACGAAATAGAGTTATTTGTAAATTTTTAGTTCAGCTGCTCGGGAAACCTTTAGCTTTTTTAGATATGGAGGTGTTCTATGGTATCAAAAGTAAAGTACGAATTATTGCTGAAAATTTAGTCAAGAAAATATTTAAGACTATTAATGATCCTTGTGTATTACTCGAAACGTCTTATGGGTCTGAAAGTAGTGAACTTATGAGACCAAATATTTTAGGAACTTCAGTATTGTTTTATTTAATTTTCTCAGAAGAAATTTGCATTGAAAAAGTTCCTAAAGTATACAGCCCTATATACATATTTCAAAGCAGTTTATGCCTTATTACCTCACTGCTAGAAATAGACCATCAAATGTGTATAGAAAAAGGCATAAGATTTGTGTCAATATTATTGGAACATGTAAAATTCTTAGAACTTTCCTATTTATTGCTAGATGCAGAAGACCATAGTAAATTTTGCAAAACTTTATCTAAAGTTATTATTTATAATCAAGTAGAATCAATCAGAAAATCAGCTTTAAAGGTGTATCAAACTTACATAAACTCATTTGAAACTCGAGGATTCTATTTACTAATCTATAATTTAACATCTTCCTTAAGCCACTCAGGCCTTGTAGGCTTTACTATAACGCAATACAAGAATCGATTGGCAGAAGAATTTTTAAAGAGAGAACAACAAATGTCTATATATTTTAAGGGACCAAAGCTCTTAAGGTTGTTAAGAATCTTTTGTTATTTATACAAAAATGAGGAAAGCGATTTAATTGAGATTTCTGATCAATTAATGGCCACTTTGAATTTATTTCGTTATTTGGCTTTGAGAGACAAAAATAATGTAGCTTGTTTTTGGGACTATACCAAATTATTAGAAGAAATATATTTTATTCCTTTAAGAAAGGGAATTGAACTGTCGCGGGCACATTACGAGTTGAAAGTTAAGGAAATTGAGGAAGACACCAGTTCAGGGGATAAGAATAAACCTTCTTCTAAAGTTTCTATTATGGTTGGTGGGAAAGGTTTGTTGGAAATGCCGAAGAATGAGAAGCTTAACATACTTCACTCCTCTCTAACTGCATTTGATATCATGGATAGCCTTCTTAGTAGAGTTATAGAATGTATTGAATCATATAAGTGTTAAATATTCTTATTATTTTTTTTTATAAAACTGAAAAATTTGGCTAAATCTTATTTGGTTGTTATTAATTTCAGTGCAATGATAAACCCAATCTTAATAAATAAACATATTTAGATAAAAATGCATTCCTAATTAATTTGTCTCATTAATTTGTTTCATTTCTAAAGTAAGTATTATAATAAAAATAATGATAAAGCAATTAAAATTGTATATCATTAAAAAATGATTAAGCTGTTTTGTTAAATAGAACTGACTGCTTTGACCTTTTTATTTATGTAAAAGACATAATTTTTAATGATGATTATTATACTCTCTAATATATAAAAACCATTTTATAGCGATATTTTTATACTTTACTTAATATATAAAATTAGGTAGATACTAATTATTTCTTTAATAATTTTCTATTTCTAATTTTTCTATATATATATTTATATTATATATTATATATGTTTTAAAATGTCTGAATTTTAGAAAAATGGATAATGTTTCATATTTTAGATTGAACTTTCTTATTCAATTCTTTTTCAAGTCCTTATTGTCCAAAAATTTATAATTGGGCACACATATTTGCAATGGTCAGGTCTACCTGTACCATACTGTGCTTTAAAAGAATATAGGGTTGAAGTGGGAAAAAATACATGAAAGCTATATACAAGGTAAATTTGAAATACACGTGAATATTTGAACCTGTTAAGCATTAGGTATGGCACAAAAATTCTTAAAAATAGTCGCATGTAAAATATGTGAAAAATAAGGAAGACAAATTTTATTAAATTTTGATCTAAAATATCTACGACGCTCATGAACACACATCTAAACTTTCTTATTCCTAGCTGATCGATTGTAGGCTAATGCAGTTCGGTCATTGAACTGTGAATGCGCCGCAGACAAATCTCCCACCTGAACAGTATGCCAGGTAGTAAAGCGTTTGGCTATAAAGGACTACAATAACAGCAGTGTTTTGGTCTCGGTTTTATTTAACATGTTCGATGTGTGCTCAATGTGACGTTTATCGGTCAGTGTTTCCTCTGCGGGACGGCTTTAAGGGTTTTCTTGTTAAAACTTTATCTATGGAATTTTGAATTTAAGACACCGCAGATTAATTAATTACGCTATACTGAATTACAGGTTTAAATATTCATGTTTATTTCAAATTCACCCTGTATGACAACAAATATATAATAAAATGTTTCAGCATCATCAGATTCTTATAACAATATTTTTTTTGTGGCAAATACAATTCAAAATATTCACTTATTTGTATGGGTCTAAATAAGGTTAGTAACTAAATAATCATTATAAATCAATTACAATGATTATTATTAAAGTAAATTTAAGGGTCTTTTTTTAAATCCAGGCATGTATGTTTGTTTAATAATGCATACTCCTCAAGTTTCGTGAAACGAATAACCATGCTATGCATTTTAATTTTTCTTATAATCATTATTGCGTTTTTATAAATTAATTTTCTTGCTTTGCGTTTTATCTGTTTAAAGCAGATTGAAGAAATGCGATGTTTTATTTTTACAAAAAGTAATGTTCGAAATTTTCAACTTCAATTTGGAAACGTCTTGATTTTTTTATTATACCGGCGAATCAGTGAAAGCTACATTGGAAGTGTCTATATACTTTTTTGTTATGCTGTAAATTTCGGATAAAAGGAATGTAAAATTAACCCCTTGCAATGATATAACTACTCTTTGTGTGTATAATGATGGATATATTTTTAGAAGTGTCTTAAATTATTAATATTATAAAATTAATTTTACTTATTAATTTATTTTCTACACCACATTTATTTCCAAAACTATAACAGAAATTATTATAAGATGTTTTATTTATCATGAAGTATACCCAAGCATGGACCATTAAGTTTTCGCAGCTAAATTTTGTCTGCGAAAACATTGGAATAACTGGCGTTAACAACTGTAATTTGACTTTGGAATCTCAAAGCCTTTATTTCAAATATTTCTATCAGTCAAATGGCTGCAATTGCTTTTTAAATTTCTGGTCAGCTACAATATGCTTTCTAGAACTCTGGCAACAGCTCAACAGCAGCTGGAACAAATAGTAGTGAATCTTGGTTATACTATATACTTTAAGATTAAGCAGCTTAACTATGTTTTCCACATTTCTGACTGTGAACTGACTTTTAAAGCTGTAGATAACAGCCAATTTACTGTCAACTATTACGTAAATTGCGCGGTGTGGCGAATAGCAAGGGAGGCAATGTTTAAAAATGGTACATATACAGATTCATTTTTTGGTAATAAAATCTTATAATTATAAAACATAAACAGACTTAGTAAAGTAATCATATTAATCATCAATAATCATAGTTTAGTCTCTAGCCATTAGTCATATAAATAATATAATTAACTATCAATTAGTCTTTTTTTCTAATTTAATAAAATGGGCTGTTAAAAAAATTAGTGCATTAACAGCTTTGTCAGACAATCTGTTTCTGATTTTTGTAATAAGGCCTCCGGACAAAGAGAGCACTCTCTCGTTTTCAACAGATGTCGGTTTTGTTGTGTTTAAAGCTTTATAAAGGAGTTCTAAACTTTCAGTGCGTTTTCCGGTTGCTTCAAATGACTGGAACTCCTTTTTTAATGTTGCTTTTGATTTTTTTGCAGCAACTTCGGGTATATTTTCTGTGATTTTTTTTGTTTGCCTGTTCCATTTGACTTTGAATCGACTCATCGGGTTCATTCTGTACTGTGACTGTGGCGCTACTGGTACTGGTGTCCATTATTTCCAAATCGTAGGGTTACGAGGAATATTTTCAAAGAGTCTGCAATAAAGATCTTCCGCAAAAGCAATAAGTGCAGTTTTATCCGCATTGGAAGTAAAAAAATCCGTATTTTGGGACTATGAGCTGTGGCTGTGGTGGCCAGTGTGCAAATATTTTAACAAACGTGATATTCTTTCTTCTATACGGGCTTTCAATGTTTCAAAGAACCGTGCCGCCAGTTTATCATTCGCCGTTGATGCCGACTGAATTTTCTTTAGTAAAAGGTCAATTATTGCTTCGGCTGTGAGTAGTGAAGAGTTTTGTCTGACTAAGCCCTCTACAGCTATCTTGAATGGATGCATTGAAGTCTAACTAACAGATGGCGCTCTCAGTGACAGAGTGTGGGAAACTTGAACTAATGAAGCTTATTATAACCTTTTGTAAATAAAATTTTTACAAGCGTGTTGCGAGTCTCGACCCAAAAGTCCCGGGACAAGAGACAATTAAATTTGGGAAAAGTCCCTGGACTTCAAGACACGAGACGTCCCAGGACCCAAACCCTAAACAATACTCTAGGTGTGGTCTCACAAATGAGCAATATAAAATCATAAGAGTATGTACGTTGGAAAATTTCATAATTGTACTTTTGTACTTACGTTTTTATAGAAGCCAGTGGCAGCTTGTCCTGTGAGGCGGGTTAGGCAGTGCCTCACCAGTAAATTTACAGTAAATCTGTACCTAATCCTAATTTTATAAAGTGTATTGTTTTTTCAACATTTTATACAACTTTGAATTGGAATTAATAAATTTTCATTGGGTATTCCTGTTTAGAACAGCGCTCCGCAGTCTGTGTGATGCGCCGTGCCAGCTTCATGTCCACTAGATCTACCGCAGACAGAGGCACATTCAAATGTTTTAAAATCAAGCCATTCCAATATCTACAACTGCATGTAGGTAGGCTTTCTGCAATCCACACCTAAATTAATAATGAGCTGAAAAAGACCGATCTGAGGCTTGCCTCATACACGCATTTAATATCTAAGAAGCAACAGTGATAGACATACGTCGGTAATGCAGTATGTAATGTATAACATAACATGATAATGAGCTGAAAAAGGCTGCATCATACACGCATTTAATATCTAAGGAGCAACAGTGATAGACATGCATCGGTAATGCAGTAGGTATGTAATGTATAACATAACACGATAATCCTGTAGAGGATACGCCTGTGCTTTGTATGTTTATTATAACATAACCACAAATTTCTTCAAAGTCAAGTTCGTCTAAAAATAGTTCTTTTGTGTATTAAATGGATTAGTGCTAGTGACTAAGTGACAAGTGTTTAGGAGGGCATAATTATTGGAAATGGAAATTGGTAAATTGGAATGGAATGAAAATCACTGTCGAGGTAAACATAAATATAACAAATATTAGAAACACACCCGATTCGTCGACTTTTTAATAAACAAACGTGTCTTTTTGAGTCTCATGTACGAGGATAAATTATACGTAGTTAAGGAATTGAAGCTTCCAGTTCCAAATTCAAGTAAATCGCTAATTAATGTAGGTGTAGGTGGGAAATCAAATCAGGCTTTCAGTGAAACTTGGTACGAAAAATACGGCTGGCGTATTGGGAGCGTAGAGTTAAGTAAATTATTTTGTTAACTACAAATTTATTCAACTGACGAAGTAGAGAATTGCTTATACTCCAGGCACATATGGAAAATTAGAGGGAAAAACTGATAAAGTTTTGAACCTTGGCAGAGATGTTCATTAAGGCCCACTGTTAAACATACTGAAAGCCCCTAACTCTATCTCTTGCGCTCGCGCCGCCATCTTGGAAAAATGGTGCCTCAATAAAGTTTTTCGCTTATATCTCGCTAACCATTGGAGATATCGAAATTATGTTTCCCATAAAAAAAAAATAAAATTCTGTACAGAAAATATAATATACATTTTTTCTGTATCTATTATTATATTCTTCTGAAATAAGAAAAATTGCATTTGATGGGCACATTTCTAAAACCGTAAATAACACTCGTAGAGGAAATGAAATTCATATTATAATGTTAGTTCTAGAATTCGGAATAACTTTAAAATATCCGTCCTATGTCCATCTGTTTGTTAGTCTGTCTCTCTGTGTGGTTCGTTTTTGTGAGTGGGATAATTTAAAAAAGAAAAGTCCGGTTTTATTGAAATTTAGACAGTAAGTTAGTTAGCTAGAGGAAAAAACCTATTGATTTTGAAAAAAATCGATCAATAAATATATGTTATGAAACATTTTATGAAAAAAATAAAAAAATAATAATTGTTATGTATTTATGTTTTGACATATAAAATGCAGTTTTTGAGATACAGCTTGTGAAAGTTAGGTAATTTGCGTCATTTTAGACATTCAAGAATACTTTACTCGTAAACTATTAACTTTAGCAAAAAATTGCAAGGGTCGAAATATTTTTGTTCAAGTCCAATAAAGTTCAAGAATTTTTTTCGGAATTTTTTATCAACTTTTAGGTTAAGTAAAAAATATATGTCATACTGATCAAAAATTTCTATTGCACTGAGTCGATCTTATGAGTGGTTTTCACTCCAGGAGTGCTTGAAGGTCCTACATAGATTACCCGTTACCTCGTTGTTAGGATGTTCAAGCACCCCTGGAACAAAACCACTCACAGGATCGACTCAGTGCACTAGGAATTCTTGATCAGCATGACTTTAACTACAAAATAGCAAAGTTTCAGCCAATTCCACCGAAGTATGCCGAAATATGACATAAATATATATATATATATATATATATATATATATATATATATATATATATATATATACATCCTGCTATCTTCCGGGCGTCCTTTCATAATTCCTCCTCTGAGCGTCCACCCCAAGTTTCCCAAGCAATACGTACTTTATCAAATGAATATTTTTTATCTTTAAACAGTAGATGTCGTTAAAGTCCTTTAGAATTTAATAAACGAGGAAAACGTTTGATAAGTTTTATAATACCGATTTCGCGGCGTCCTTTCATAAAACCATTTACGAGCGTCCAAAATATACAGAAAAACGTTTAAATACCGGCCACCTAGCGTCCTGTTCGTATATTTTGCTTTCACTCAGTCAATTACTGAGCGTCTGGCAATGTTGCCAAATTAAAATTTTACTCGTACTGCAATCTGTTTCTTTTTAAACTGTTAGACTGTAATATTTGCGACTTGCGATCATTCTGAGCATGTATACAGTTAGCTTTGTAAGAAACGAAACGTCATTTTAACTTTTCCGTTTCTATTTTATTTTTGTGTATTGAATTTTGCTTTATTGCTTATTTTAAGAAAATCTTCACATTTTTTTTAAATTCCATTTTAATTGCACCGTCTTCGCCTTCAATTTCCTCTTCAAGTTCTAATCATGTACCCCCCCCCCCAGCAAGGCACACCCCGTTCTTTAATATAAGTAAAATTTGTATACGGAGAGTTTTAAAAGTGTATTCCGAAACAGTTGATTTTAAGAGAGATCTTATACACCTCTGTTGAAAAACGCTTCATTTTCCAGATACCTACAGGGTATCAGTTTTTAAAAAAGGAATATTTATTATCTAATATCTAAGAAAAAATATGATTGTATTTTAGGAATAATAGCGACCAAGCTTTAAGGTAATTAATTTTCAGTGTTCGCATTGGCGGGCAAAGTAATAATAAAGAATACTATATAATGCGATACTTCTTTATTAAAATGTTGATGTTCTTTTTTGGTCAGGCCATTAAAAGTACAACTTTTTTGTTTTGTTTTTTAAGATTTTTTCATATCTCGCTTCGCTTGGAAAAAATATCGTTTCATTGCGCGTCTGGAGGTCGGGCACAAAAATAATAATAGAATTTAATAATTTGTATTTATTTGTTTTTTTTTAAACTCATAATTTTCAATTTACAACGTGTGAAAAAAAATGTAAGCACTCTAAGTTTATTTTTAGTGGAAGTGACATATTAACCACTTTACATTTTTTGATTAATTTCACATTTTTATCAATTTTCATAAAATTTTATACATTTTTTTTGTCTTTTTGTCTTTTGTGTTTTTAATTGCCTAAAAACACAAATCAAAATTTTGGCGTATTGTTTATTGTTCTATTTTACTTCCACATCCACGTAATGGAGTGGAAGTATAATCATAAAAAAAAATTCAATTTTTTTAATGTTGAAATAGACTCACAATGTCATAAAACGCCGAAATTTTAAATTTGAGCGAAAAAATATTTCTGTCTGTTGGTCGGTCTGTAACTTTTGCGCGTACATTTTCTCAGAAACGGTTTAAGATATTGACTTTAAATTTGGTTCACATACCGGGTGGCTCAGCCGATAGGGACACTAGCACTTGTAACATATTTCAAATTTGGTGTAGTGATATAGGACGAAATTTCCAATTATATGATCTAAAGAACCAAAATGGCCGACTTCCAGTTTTAATGCAATTTATATGAAAATCAAATTTTTAAATGGGACAACTTGTATATTTTTGCACATTTGGATCCCGCTGACCAAAATACATGTGATCTGACCCTCAAATATCATTTTGATTTTCAAAAACTATTAAAAAAACAGTGTCAAAACATTTTTTTCCTTTAATTATACAAAGAGAAAGTAGACATTATGCACGTCATTTTCTTCATAATTTAAAGATCTAATTAAATAATAGGTTGTCCCGTAGGAGTTCCATTAAAAAAAAATAGTTTTCGTTGAAAAATCAATATCGTTGAACTTAATAAAGTTAATGTTAGTATCTGAAGAGATAGTATTTTAAGGTGCTTGCAGACCATTTTTTAACAATTTTGGCTAAATCGCAGCCTTCTATGATTAAAACTAAAAATTAAAAAATATATATTTTTTTGGAAATCAAAATAATTGAGGGTCAGGTCATTGTATTTTGGTCAGCAGGATGCAAATATGCAAAAATATACAGGTTGTCCCATTTAAAAATTTGATTTTTATGTCAATACATCGAAACCGGAAGTGGTCTATTTTGGTTCTTTGCATCATATAATTGAAAATTTCATCCCTACACCAAATTTGAAAAACATCCATTCGTTCATTTAAAAGTTACAAGAGTGTCCCTATCGGCTGAGCCACCCGGTATATATCATGACGAGATCTGGAACTAGATTATATTTTATGCTAATTCTGGTAAAGGGTTGGGGGTTAAATGGGGGTAAATAAGAGAAAATAAGTAAAGCAAGCTAGTAATAGTAAAAATATTTTACAATCCACCCCAGGTTGATAAAATTGAGATATTCACTTGAAATTTGGTACACGTAGGTATTATAACGACATCTGGAACTGATTATATTTTGAAATGATTCCGTTGAAGAGTTGTGAGTTAAATAGCTGTAAATAGGGGAACATGAGGAAAGCCACTGCGCTTCGATTGTACTCGAGGAAACCCACCGCGCATTCATTTTACTCGAGAAAACCCACTGAGCATCCATACTACTTGAAGTAACCTATTGCACCTCCATACTACCCGAAGAAACCTACTGCGCATCAATGATCCACGGGGAAAGCCACTGCGCATCCATAGTACTCGAGAAAATCTACTGCGCATCCATTTTACCCGAGAAAACCCACTGCGCATCCATTTTACTCGGAAAAATTCGCTACGCATTCATACTTCTTGGGGTAACCTACTGCGCATCAATAGTACTACAGAGAATCCACTCTGCACTAATTAGTACTCGAGGAAACCTACTGCGCATCCATGCCACTTATTATAGAATCAAGAAAATAATAAAGATCTATAAACACCGTGCAGGTTATCCAAGTCTCTCACAACGAAGAAAATATTGATACTATATTTGCACTTCACTATGTGAAAATTATTCTTTATGGAACTTTAATAACATAATATTTAAAAATCGCCTACCCAAAAACTTATAAAACGATATGACACATCGGTAGTGGGGGTGGGGAGGTGGTATTGGGCGTGAATGAAGTAAAAAAAATGTTGAGGCCTTTGGTTCTTGTGCACACACTAACTCACAGTTTTATTTTTTCACCCTCTTTAATAGTGGTAATGTGGGTGGCTAATCCCCAAAAAAAATTTGAGAACTTAGCTTCTCTTATATATACTAAATACCAATTGTATGGACTATTACTTGCTTGATTTACCTATTTACCCCCATTTACTCCAATTCACCCCAAGCCTTCAATGGAATAAGATCAAAATATAATCTAGTTCCAGATCTCGTTAAAATACATACATGTACCAAAGCTCAAGTCAAAATCTTAAACGATTCCAGAGTAATCATGCGCACAAAATAAGTTACAGACAGACAGGCAGAAATATTTTTTGCTCAAACTAAAATCTTGACGTTTCATGACATTCTAAGCCTATTTGAATAATAAAAATTTTCAAATTTTTTTTGCGTGACTATACTTCCACTGGATGTGGAAGTAATTATCAACATATGCCTGCAATTGTTCAAACTTCACGTTTAATTCAAACTGTTTGTGGCAATTTCTAAAACAAATATGTGTTCTTTTAAAATTAAAGTTATCACTAATATCGACGCCTCTGAAATCTAATACGGCAGTCGGCAAGTCAAAACAAAAATACAGATGCTGGCATTTCTTTGCGACAGCAAACTTTCTTTGCTCTTTGTTGGCAGTTATGACTTCTGAATGCCGCTTTTTGGTTTTCCGACAGGGACTTAGCCTACATCAAGTACCTAGGTTTTTATTTTAAATACCTTTTTATTGCAATTTAACATTTATTGCAATTGCAATTGCGCCTCTCGAGCTTGAGTGTCCGCCCTGGTTTCTTGAGCGACCTGCATCACCCATTGGGCACGGCTCTAAACGCGTCTTTTTCTGTTGCTACCTATAGTATAAATTGAAAAGTTTTGAAGTTAATTTATATTCCAATAAACCTACACGTTGCCACATGGAGATGCGGCAAAGGACGCTTGGTAATCTTCAGGCTGAAAGTAGAATATATCCTAATAGAATATACAGAAGTTGCTCCTAGCGCCACTATCGGTCGACCCGTTGTACTAATAATATACCAGTAATATACAAAAAAGCAGGATTTACTATTTTCCTGGCGTCCAAAACAAAATTTTAGATTTTGAATCTGTGGAATACTTTAATCACGTGGGCAAAGTTTCTGTGACAAAACAACAGAGCGTCCGTATACGGACGCTCTGTTGAAGCTGGACGCTCGGAAGATAGCAAATCGTTAATGTTCAGACGCTCGGAAGCTAGTAGGATGAATATATATATATATTTATATATGTTCAAAAATATGCTTCTAGAAGGCAGAGTATTTACTAAACGTAATTTCTCTCTGAAGCAACCCTCTATACATCCTTATTTAAAAATAAGGAAATTGACCAGACTACAACAAATTGCAAGTCTGGCGCGTTAAGTGTAATAATCACATATTACTACGAAACGCTAATTCGATTTTAGCAAACACCGACCGAAAGACTTATTCCTAAATTAAAGGAACTCTCGTGTCAGCCACTGCACACCACTTGCAGACTGCAGTTTCGAGCTGTTGGCTCTCATCAGTGCAAGGTAGGCATGCAGTGACTGGCAACGAGATTTCGGGTGACATGGTACATGTTCACAATCTTAAGACTGCAACATGCAATATAAATCGAAGGCGCCATCTCGCGGTCGCTGTTCACTACAATCGAATTGGTTAGCCTGAGATGGGCAGCAAATGTTCAAAAATATGCTTCTAGAAGGCAGAGTATTTACTAAACGTAATTTCTCTCTGAAGCAACCCTCTATACATCCTTATTTAAAAATAAGGAAATTAACCAGACTACAACAAATTGCAAGTCTGGCGCGTTAAGTGTAATAATCACATATTACTACGAAACGCTGTAATTCGTAATTCGAATTACAGAATTACTGATCGATTTTGTTCAAAAACAATAGGGTTCTTTCCCTAGCTAACACTAACCTACTGTCTAAATTTCAATACAATCGGATTTTTCTTTCTTGAGTTATCGTGCTTACAAGAAACGTGACGGACGGACGGACAGACGGACATTTTTAAAGTTGTTTAGAATTCGTTCACTAACACAATGATATGAAAATTTTTTGTCTGCGAGCGATATTTCCGGTTTTAGAAATGTGCCGATCAAATGCAATATACTCTTCGTTTACGTAGTTGCGAAGAGTATAATAAGATTATATATTATTATCTCATTGACTGAAGGTCGATGGTCTTTTGTGTAGTATTGTAATGTGCACTAAAGCAATCAATAAAGAACATATATTATTACAAAAATATGAGTATCTAATTTTTTTCCCGTTCAGGTACTCTATTGACTGGCTTAAATTTTTCGATACAGAAATAAGAAATTTACACCTGATCATAAGCCAACTGATTTAAATTGAACCTACCTAAAATTGTAGAATGTGGTCATATGACCTTGGCATATTACCAAAAAATATATGAAATACAAACCAAATCTGGCACATAAACAAGTATCTGCCTTCTATGTTTTTGTTTAATTTGTCCATATGTGATATTTTTTTTGGCAAGTTTTTAAAATATTCACGTCAGCTTCTAAAAATTGCTTAAGGGTTATACAGTGTCTGCCATAAAGTTGGCTACACATGGGAAAAATTTGTATTATTGAGATTTCTAAAAAACTCTATTGGGATTAATTTCTGCATGTCAAACAACCAAAAAATATGTTTTTCTACAACCGAGTGAAAAGTGCAACTTTGCGCTTCCAAAAGAAAGCGCAAAGTTGCACTTTTCCAAGGAGCGAGCGTTTTTTTCTTTGTCGCTTGCTGAGCGATAAAGTAAATGCTTAGTTACCATGGAAACCATAATAAAGAAACGTTTAATGTATATGCAACTTTTGACACAAAAGTAAGCATTGAGGGTATTTGACAGATGTCGACAATTTTGTGACCAGTGCGTGATTTTAAGATCGTTCTCGTACAATAAAAATATCTTTACGTGAAAATTCAATGGAAATCGATGAAATTAGTGAAATCTTGTGCACTCCGCCGGAAATTGCGCAAACTGCAAAATCAGTTACTCTTAATTTACTGCCAGAGAAGTCGAGAAGCAAGTATGAAAAACAGTATGAACTTTTTAGTAAATGGTGCAAATCAAAAGGAACGAAGAAGACATCAGAAAATATTTTACTTGCGTATTTTGCAGAGAAAGCCAAGGTAATGAAATTCTCCACACTTTGGTCAATATACTCAACGCTGAGATCTACGATATCAATAAAAAATGATATAAACATTAAGGAATACAAAAAACTATTGGCTTTTTTAAAACGTCAAGCTGTTGGCCAAAAACCCGTGAAATCAAAAACCTTAAATTTTGATGAAGTAAAAACCTTTTTAACAGAAGCTCCTGATAAGATATATTTACTGAAAAAGTGATCTTAATTTTGGGTATTGCTGGGGCGTGTAGGAGGCGTTGCTGTTTTTACAAAAACGTGTAGCGCAAATTGATGCTCACGTTTTGAAATCTGAACTGTCAAATTTGAGGTTATCAATGATTATTAGGTAAATTCGGGTTCTGAAAATTACCGTCCGAGAACTGTCAGGAGTTTGCGCAGTTGCCTTTGATGCGGTCGGATTTGGAACTGCGCAAACTCCTGACAGTTCTCTGATAGTTCTGGGACGGTTATTTTCAGAACCCGAATTTACCTATTAATTTTTACCAAACATTTTTATAAAAACACCGGTTGTAGAAAAAATCCTGTGTGTAATTCGAGCGCAAAGTGACATTGCCGTTCTCGCGAGATAGCGGCGCTCCGCTATGCGTCGCGCGTCAAACTTCTCGCTCAGAGCGACAATATATCACTTCGCGCTCTTAATACACAAATAGCTATTTGACTCGTCATGTGATTACCGCTTTGGCGGGAATGTAAAAAATAGTTGACGTTGGTACCAAAAATGGGCCAAATTGGCAAGATATCGAAACATTTTACCAAAAATCCAATGAGGACTCCATATTTTGAGTCAGATCTGAGAAAAAATAAAAAAATACAAATTTTTACCCATACCATTGCCATGAAAAATTGTTTTTTACTTGGAAATAGCTTTATTCAACTAAATTACATAAGATTGTGTCAAAACTAATAAATTTGTGAAATAGACACTTTGCTGGAAGAAAATTTAAAAAAAATGGTCTGGTCGTGACTCTATCTGTAGCCAACTTTGTGGCAGACATTGTATTACTTATTACGCTTATAACCTACTACTTAATATTTATTTATTAAAAATTATTTTGAGAATCAAAAATAAAATATTTAATTTTTTTTATTTTTAATATGTAATGAATATATAAAATAATAAAAAAAATTAGGAATATTCATTTCAAACCCAACTATTAAACTATGATTCGTATATATACAGTGTGTGCTATTTAATACCGTAATATCCGTTATTTTGGAACGTGTTGGCTGATTTACATTTTTTTTTTTTTGAGATATAGTGCTCGATGAGCTTTATTTGAGTATTTTGAAAAATCTGTAATTTTCATATTTTCAGGGCCTACTATGCTCCTCTAAATGGGTCGAAATTTCGAGATCGACTATTAGGCAATTTTTTATCGGCAAATTGGATAGCGTATTTGATTTGCCGTTGTTTCAAATACCTCTATACAAATTTTTAGCTCATATAGGGTGTTTGTTATTCAATATCCAAATTTAAAATTTCTCATTTTTCGACTGGCCCTGTATAAAAATCGGTTAGGTTTACTAAAAAGGTAAAGTAGTCATTTGACTTAAGGAACATCAAATACTAAATGAGGAAGAAAACAAAAGTTATTCTTTAAATAAATAATGCTTCTATACATTATTCGGTTGCTGTACGTAGGTGCTTTAATGAAAATTTTTCATAAAATGGATTATATGGAATAGCTTTTCTTTTTTCTTCCCCATTTAGTATCTGATGTTGATGTCACTAAATTATGAAGAAAAAAGAAAAGCTGTGCCTCCAATCCAATCCATTTGTTTGAAAAATTTTTATTATTGCACCTGTGTACAGCAACGGAATAATGTATAGAAGCACTATTTATTTAAAGAATAACTTTTCTTTTTTCTTCCTTATTTAGTATCTGATATTAATTGATGTCACTAAATAAGGAAGAAAAACCGCTGCCCAAGGAATCACTACTTCCACATCAAGATTTTTCCCATCCAAATCTCACAATAAAAACTTAATAATATAATATAATATTTGAAATCGTCTACCCCAAAAACCCATAAAACGATATACCACATCGGTAGTGGGAGTGTGGGTGGATGAAGTAAAAAAAAAATTTTTGAGGCCTTTGGTTCTTGTACACACACTAAATCACAATTTTATTTTTTTCACCCGTTCAATAATGGGTGGGGACGGATGGGAGTGGCTAACGCCAACAAATTTTTGAGACCTTAACTTCTATTATATATACATTGTATGGACTCTTACTTGCTCGATTTACCTATTTACCCCCATTTACCCCGATTTACCCCCCAACCCTTCAACAGAATAAGATGAAAATATAATCTAGTTCCAGATCTCGTTAAAATACATACGTGTACCAAATTTCAAGTAAATATCTTAAACGGTTCCAGAGTAAACACGCACACAAAAAAAAGTTACAGACAGACGGACAGATTTTTTTTTTTGCTCAAACTTAAAATCTCGACGTTTCATGACATTCTAAGCCTATTTGGACAATAAAAACTTTCAAAAATTTTTTTTGCGTTACTATACTTCCACTGTATGTGGAAGTAAAAAGAAAAGCTATTCTGTCCAATCCTTTTGTTTGAAAAATTTTCATTAAGGCGCCTTCGTACAGCAACTGAATTATGTATAGATGCACTATTTATTTAAACAATAACTTTTCTTTATTCTTCCTCATTTAGTGTCGATGTTTCTTAAGTCGAATGACTACTTTTCCTTTTTAATAAACCTAACCGACTTTTATACAGGGCCAGTCGAAAAGTGAAAAATTTTAAATTTGGCTATTGAATAACAAACACCCTATATGAGGTATCGAGCTAAAATTTTGTGTAGAGATATTTGAGGCAATTGCGAATCGAATACGCTATCCAATTTGCCGATAAAAAATTGCCTAATAGTCGATCTCGAAATTCCGACCCATTTAGAGGAGTTTAGTAGGCCTTGAAAATATGAAAATTACAAATTTTTCAAAACAGTCAAATAAAACTCATCAAGCACTATATCTCAAAAAAAAATTTTTTAAAATCGGTCAAGGTGTTCCAAAATAACGAGGTGTTGCGGTATAAAATAGCAGACACTGTATATCAATTTTTAATATTTTTTTGTGTGATTAAACTTGTAAAACGGTTAATATGCAACTGATCTTCGAGCCATTCGATCTAAAAGCAATTATATCTCGGAGAGATTTTATCGAAGAGAGAGGGTTTGGGTTATTTCAGTAGCTACAATTTTTATCTGACACATGTTTTCAGTTTTCATAACTGCTAAAGATTTTTATGTGTTCTTTGTTGGCGCTAATGAACAATTCTAATAAACAAATTTCAAAGTGGGTCAATTTTTTTCCTAATTAAAGTGCTAAACTTACAATTTATAATAATTACTTCCTCATCCACGTAGTGGAGTGAAAGTAGAGTAACGGTAACAAAATTTTGATATTTTTTTTTTGTTTAAATAGGTTTAGAATATCATGAAATGAAAAATTTTAAGTTTGAGCAAAAAGAATTTCTATAATTTATTTTTTTTATGGAACTAGATTATATCTTGATCATATTCTGTAGAAGGATTGGTCCAGCAAGCAAATGAGAGTCCATAACATTGGGATTTAGTATGTAGTCTAGAAGCCAAGGTATCAAAATTTTTTTGACATTACCACTCCATTATTAAAAGGGGTAAAAAAATCAAATTATGATTTAGTGTGTATACAAAAACCGAAGGTCTCAATTTTTTTTTGGCATTAGCCACCCTCTACCTCCCCCACCCCATTATTAAAGGAAATACAAAAATAAAATTGTGAGTTAGTGTATATAACCCAAACTTTAAAAATTTTTTAGGCATCCCCTCCCCCACTACCATGTGGCATATCATTTTATGCGTTTTTGGGGTAGACGATTAAAATTCTACTAGTCGGGGAGCCCTCCCTAGCTGTACATGCACCCCCCGCCCGATCCTTGGGGACAATGTTCTTCATAAAGATTAAAGCCTAAGGAACAATTTAAGACATGTCCTAAAAAAAAAAAACTGGCTGTACTTTCAAAATGGCGGCCATATGTTAAAAAAAACTGTTGCCAATGTTGTTTTTGTCATTTAACACAAAAACTGAAAAAGATGAACAAAAACTTTTTTCACAAAAAACAACGTGCATAAAATTTTCTACAATTTTGTTCCTATACAATATTTTGATAGGAGTTACCATTTTCCAGTGCACGGACACTTAGGGTGGGCTCCCGTAGTATATGATCAATTACTTTCACATACTGGAGTGCAAATATCTTAACAAATATTTTTTCATACGAGACTTGGATAGGAAATCTGCATGTGGAAGTAGTGATGATTAGGCAGCGATTTTTTAGTGATATCAACTTCGTTGATAGTTCTCTCTCTTGTGTTGACTCGTGATATTATTAATGTTACATGTAATTAGTATAAGTTAGTGTTATATTGTACTCTATTTTTAATGAGAGGATAAACCAGTATGAAATACCTAATTTTAATTCCTTGGTTTCAATAAAGTTATTATTATTATTAATAATTAATAATCAAAAAGACTAATGATTTAATAATATTTCAGTTATTTGTTTTATTTAAGAAGCTTTTTCACATATATTATTCATTAAAATGGATATTAGTTAAAAAGCAACATAACTAGGGATTTATTTATTTGACTATTTGCAGAAAATATACTCCTAACAGTTCGTGTTCACTTTCATATCAATATTAACAGGTTATATTTTCTTTAAAATATATTCATTGATTGTCAGCTAAATATAGCAATGCTTTATAATACCGATTGGTCATATCAAGCAATTAATGTTTATAATGGTAGTGCATAAATACACACCTTTATCAATATTTTCTCAACTGATTATTTGAACCTGTTAATGTTTGTCTTATTTATAAAATATGTCCTTTGGACTTTAATAAACGTTGTTTCATATTGTTTATTTTTACTATATTCTTAACGATTATATATATATTATATAATGTAGATACCTATATTTATTTTATCATACTTTATCAAATGTATTGTTTTAATTAATAAAATCTAAGAGATAAATACAATCTGCAATGTCGACGTTAAGTCAAATGTTTAACAATAATAATAATGTTAAAAAAAAACCGCTGCCCAAGGAATCACTACTTCCACATCCAATTCTCTATCCAAGTCACTCACAACGAAAAAACTTTGTATGTGGAAATAATTGTTTATGGAACTTTAATAATATAGTATTTGAAATCCTCTATCCCAAAAACCCATAAAACGATACCCCACATCAGTAGTGGGGTGGGGGTTGTGATAGGGGGGGGTAGTAGTGGGGGTGGATGAAGTAAAAAAATGTTTTGAGGTTTCTGGTTCTTGTACATACACTAAATCATAATTTTTTTTCATCCCCTTTAATAAGGGGGTGGGGGTTGGTAATGGGGGGTGGCTAATGCCAAAAATTTTTTTGAGACCTTAGCTTTTCTTGTATATACTAAATACCAATTTTATGGACTCTTACCTGCTTGATTCACCCATTTACCCCAAATTTACCCCAATTTACCCCCCCAACCCTTCGACGGAACAAGATGAAAATATAATCTAGTTCTAGATCTCGTTAAAGTACATATGTGTACCAAATTTCAAGTCAATATCTCAAACGGTTCCAGAGTAAACGTGCGCACAAAAAAAAGTTACAGACAGACAGAAATTTTTTTTTCGCACAAACTTTAAATCTCGACGTTTCATGACATTTTAAGCCTATTTGAACAATAAAAATTTTTAAACATTTTTTTGTCGTTACTATATACTTCCACTGGATGTGGAAGTAATAACA
The DNA here is from genome assembly GCA_936432065.2 of Rutpela maculata. Taxonomy (NCBI): domain Eukaryota; kingdom Metazoa; phylum Arthropoda; class Insecta; order Coleoptera; family Cerambycidae; genus Rutpela; species Rutpela maculata. The sequence continues at coordinate 121,066,325 of OW386285.2, forward strand.
TTATTTAAATATATAGGTACTTTCTACATACCTTTTTCATCAAACAAATTTCGATGTATGGTAATATTTTCCAGAAAAGTGATAAAAATCTATTTTTTAAATAGATTTTTACAAGTAGCTGTCAGAATTAATAATAAATTGTATTGACTCTGCATAGCAGTATTTGTATTCATTCGTGAAAGTTATTTATATATGCAGACGACAGCTCCGTAATTTTATCGGGTAAAACTTCCACAGAAGTACAATAGAAAGTCAAAACCACCTTAAATGAGTTCAGCAATTGGTGCCTACGAAACCCTCTCATTATTAACCTAGGAAAAACCATGTGTATAGAATTTGGTATGAGTCTAAAAACTGAACACAATTTCAATTTCCACTTTCACAACGAACCTCTAAATGGAGTCAATACAACAAAATTCTTAGGTACAATGGTTGATGGATACTTCTCTTGGCATAACCACATTGATCTTACATGTAAAAAACTAAACAAAACATATTTTCTAATTAAATCTCTAAAAAACAAATTAGACACAAAATCCCTTGTATCAGTATGTTATGTGAAATTCCATTCCGTCATGACCTACAATATCGCTCTCTGGGGGCAATCTACGAAGGCTAATAGAATATTTATAAAACAAAAAGCTATCCTTAGACTAAGTTTCAATGGAAACCCTCGTACATCCTGTAGAGATATTTTTCAAGAACACAGAATTTTAACTCTAACTAGCACCTACCTGTTAAAAAGTTTAACATATGTACATGATAACAAAAATCTCTTCCAAACTCATGCCCAAATACATCACTTCAATACCAGAGGTAAAAACAATTTTCAGCCCATAAAACACTTCTACTCAAAATATGAAAAATCACCAGTATTTGCAGGAACTAAGTTCTATAATCTACTCCCAACCTATATGAAAGAATTAACATCTTTCCAATTTACAAAAGAACTGAAAAAATTTTTACTCGGTAAGTGTTTCTACACTATTAGTGAATTCACAGAGGCACTAATTGGCTTAGCTATACTATGAATCATTTTACTCTTATTAATTTGTTACCCAATCGTTTTATGTCGCAAGTTTTAAAAAATGTTAGTCTGAATGTAATATTTTATCCTCTATGTTGTACTTCATATTTTAATCTGTGTATTTTTTTATATACCCATGTATTGTTGACTGGTCTTATCTACTGTAACCAGTGGCCCAAAAGGTTAATGAATTTTGATTGATGATTGATTGATTAATATAGTAACTTGACTTGTCCTATACCAAATTTGTATGGTCTTACAGGATGAATAAATTATTTATTTATTTACACATATACTTACTAAAATTCATGATAGTTTCCAACTGGTTCTGATTTTAATGATAGTCTGTGAAGAGTAAATAATAAATAAGAAACCTTCATCTCTGACTATTACTGCCAGTCTGGAAATTCATAAACCAAATTAATATTCTACAAGAATTTACAATACACATGATGTAATTCACAATAATGGTTTTTTAAATGGAACTTCATGAGACATGGTCGGGCTTGGTAGCGTGATGGACTATGGTGCATCCTTCCACATAAACAGACGGTCTAGGTTCATATAGCAGTATAAACATAGTTCATTGTTGCTTTTTTCCTCTATCTTTTTTAACCGACTTCAAAAAATTTACAAAAGGAGGTTCTCAATTGGACAATCATTACTATGAATTGGCTTAGGCGATTTCTATGAAATCTTTCTCAAACTATGATTGGGTATGGGAGAGAAAATACAAGCCCGGTTGGGGAAACATTTTCAAAAATTGTTGAGCGGGGGCAGAAATCAGAAAAATTGAGCTGGGAGGGAGATATCCGAACAAAATTTTTTGATGAGCTTAATTTTAAAATATGCTAAGAAATAATTTTTCAACATTTCAAAACTGGTCCCTCCAAACAAGCCCGAGCCGGGGGGAATCACCTCCGCACCTCCCCCACTTTCGACAGACCTGGTGGGTAATACATTAAAAAACTTTATTCCATAGTAATTTATGCTGTTCCTAGATTTAGTTAACCTCAAATAGTCTGGCGAAATTGAGTTACATCTTCTTGTGAAGTAGCTATGTAATTGACTGTGAGTTGCATATTTGCTTTAATTTACCTTTATATGTATTAGGCAATGAAGGATGTAAGTACAAGGCAATGTAATAATTTTAAGTTGAATAATTGCGTCTTTGCAATCATCTCTATCATTCAGACCAGCAATCACCCTAACTGATTTTCTTTGAAATGAGAAAACAGAACTGGCAGATGGGGCAAGAATTGTGTAAGAACTGTTGGCCATAACGGTTCCCATAATACAACATTATTGCAGATATATAAGAGATTTGATATATGGATATTTCAAGATTCTCTGATAACGAGCCTGACGTTAAAGCTTAAAATTCAAAATGATCGATATATTAGTTTACTACGTAGAAGCTATATAAACTAAAAAGGGTGAAAAAAATATAAAACCGGCTTCAAAAAAAGATTGCAAAAAATTAAAAATAGAATTTCATTGACACTCAGTTAACCCTTTCGCGATGAGCCAGGGAATGATACTTCTGATTGTGCCAGCTGAGAGCAGGAAAAATATAACGTATAAAATTATTATTTTGTATATAACACAAGTGCACATTCATAGGATCAGATATCATACTAGTATGGCACTCGGCCATCAATAGCAGCTTAATGAAAACGTACATGTACGTTATTAGTCTTTAAGGGGTTAATTGAACTTTATTACCAAATATCAATATTGAGGTCAGTGTAAAAATGAACAAATAACGAATTCAAACATATTTGTAACCGACTTCAATATCAATATTAGGAAATAATGTTCAATTAACTGGGCGATGAGCGACGGTGAAATTTTATTTCACATTTTTTTTTTCTAAGCTGTTATTGCATTTTGTATTTGTACCTGTACTTGATTAATTTGTTTCGTGGTGGGAGTTAATAACAGTTCTATGCTGACAACCCGCCAGGTTAAATAAAGCCATTTATTATTATTATTATTATTATTATTATTATACCCCATACAAAGCCAATGAGATATAGTGAATAAGCAGGTATCTGCTCACATCATCATCTTTCAAAAATGATGTAAAACAAAGTGGAGGTTTGGCAAAATATTCTGATGTGTGTGTTGTTTGAACATGCATTTATGATTACACTGAGAGCTGATGACGGATTTTGGGGTATGATTCCTATCGCTTTAAACCTATATGATCTCATTACATTATCAGTAAAGATGAAGGAAACACAAGTGTCATACTTTTATCGTGGGTATGTCACATTAAAAAAATGTTGTTTAAGGTCCAAAAAAATGTACATTTTGGTTTTATAGACTACGGATAGTTTTTATTTGTATCGGCAGTTTTAAAACAAAAAACTCTAAATCTCAATAGCTAGTTGTTTAAGTGCATTGGCTCGTAGGAGGATAATTTTGTTTTCAAATTGTAGATTTTTTACATCTATTTTACAATGGTATTTAAAAAAAATGTTACATCATCATTTAAACCAATTTTGAAATTTGTTTATAATTTTCAAAACTTGAGTTATAAACAAAGGCAAATATTTCTATGAATTTTTTGCCAACCCAAAAATGGCAAACGAATTATGAAAAAAATAGATGAAATATCTAACATTTTTCTAAAAAAAATAATGATCTGCTTGCATTTGGGGCCGAGATACGTCAGTTTTTTCTTCTTAAACTTTGGACTGCTTGTTCTCTCTCCAATGCTTATATTATTGTCTCTGCTATTTGAAAATAATCCAAAACTACAATTTTAAAAATTACATCGAATAAAGCGGCTTTGAGAACATATATAATGCACATTTTCACTTTTTTTTATAACTTTCTTAATTTTTGTCGAGATTTTAGGGCATGATTTCCTACCGTTTTTTGCATCTCAGTCGCTTGTAAATAAGCAAATTGATATTTATTCTTAATATTTGGACTGATTTTATTCTTCAATATATTTTTATCTCAGCTAGCTGAAAACAGACCAGAAGCACAGTTGTTAAAAGATAGTGTATAGAGGTCCAAAAGTCGTCAAGTAGATCTAAACGTTATATTACGGTTTTATAAATCAGATTTTAGCTGTCAGATAGCTCATGCAGTATGTAAGATGACTAGTGCTTTTTGTTCCAGGATACTGACGTTTCGGGTTCAAATCCTGATCGCAGTGCAGATTTTTTCTTATTGTATCAGAGATATGAAAGTTTTACAAAGCTGTACATGGACATAAGGATAGCTGTTTAGGTTAGGTTGGTTTTTCCTTTTCTCAACAAAAATTAAGAAAGTTATAAAAAAAGTGAAAATGTGGAGTATGTTTTCAAAACCACTTTATTCAATGTAGTTTTTAAAATTGTAGTTTTGGATTATTTTCAAATAGCAGAGACAATAGAATAAGTATTGGAGAACAAGCAGTCCAAAGTTTAAGAAGAAATACAATTTGCAACTGATTAGCAAAAACTGACGTATATTGACCCCAAATACAAGCAGATCATTATTATTTTTAGAAAAATATTAGATGTTTCATCTATTTTCATAATTCGTGTGCCTCTTTTGATTTGATAAATATAATGTAACACATAATGTCCTAAATATTGTGTATTACATTATATTTTCATCTGAATAAAATATGGGAAAAGTCACAATAATACATAGGTATTATATTTTTGTAGTAGCATATTCGATTTTTCAGATGTAGGTTGCTTGGGAAAGTTTTTGCAGTATTTTAAAAGTTTCTTCAAAATTTAAACCAGGAAATCAATCGGCCCAGTTAGAGTGTTACTCAGTATAAGGGTGGGGTGTATTTAAATTATTTGTAACACCAAATGCTGAGTTTATGGTATTTGTTTTTCAGATACCTATGCAATATGGACTGCTTGCAGGTTTAACAGTACCCAAGGTAAATCAAATCAGCAAAATGGCGAGAACTACGAAGAGGATATACGAAATAAGATTTTAGCAGCTTCTTTAGCTTTCGTCTCTGAACTAGGATGGTCTAAGGAAGCAATAAGTGCTGGTGCCGAGTCTGTGGGTTATCCAGGTATAACACATGGCATGTTTGCTAGAGGAGGAGCTGATTTAGTTCAATACTTTCAGACTAGTTCTAATGCAAAATTAGTTGAAATACTCAAGAAGGTAATAACAAAAACAAATTGCTGTACATTATTTTCTTTGTATGATACATACTTCTGAAAATTCTTTGAGAATAATTAAGTGATGTTTTTCATATAAATTCCTTAAATGTAGTCAGTTCCATCTTTCTAATGAGTTGTATCAATGCCTGGTTTTAAATTTTTGTCTCGAAATTGATTAGAGGGATAAAATTTGGTGAACAGTTCTATTCATATAGTGTTTCATCACCACCCAAGCATTCAAAAAATAGAAAAAATTATACTCTGTATTCTACATTTAGGTTAGTACTAAATATTACATTGTAAAGAAATTTCAAAAAAAAATTCATTCATTTAAAACAAATTAATGATACGTTAGGCTTAGCTATTATGAAAAAACAAATTAAAAATATAACATAGAATGAATAAAGAGGCTTTTCTTATTTTAATAGAGCAAACTACACTATTTAATGTGGTAAATTTCAAAACATTCAGGACGTAATTGAACATCACAATTTTTGCACAAACAAATCGACTGATTCTTGTAGTATTGGCATCTTCTATGAGCTTTTTTCTTGTGTACTTTTATTAGGTGACCAACATTGTCAAAAGGCACCTCTTGTGGTAAATTATTTGCCTGTGATCTTCCCTAGAGTAGTACTAGTTTTAAGTTGTTCATGCTCAACATTCTCCGCCCTTCTAGTAATAGAATAAGTTTCCAAATGCATAAACCTAACAGTAATATATGGGCAAAAATCCAACCGAGATATTAGTTCTCTATGTCCTATATGGTAAATTTCCCAGAGGTTGATGGTTTCTCTGTCCACTAAATTTATAAATTATGCAAATTCGATAATTGACAACCTCATTGTCATGTAGGTCTACCCATTCTCCCATATAATTATTATATTCAAATATGTGTGGTAAAAGAATAGCAACTTCTTTTCTTTGTTTTCTGACGTAACGCTTGGTATTAATTAGTGGTAAGGCCAAAATTCGTTGTGATATGGGGTTGTTGTTCTAGCATACCATCATATTTCAGAAGATTTGTTGAATGCTGTATCATAAAAATCCTCTGTCCTTTTTGATAGTGATTTAGTTACTTCGAGTGTACACTTATTAGCAGTTTTGTTCTCAATTGTTCCTGTAGCAAAATCCTTTCTCTCATGTAGATATTTTACCAAGTTGTAAGATGAGAAAAAATTCTTAAAAAACACTTTATGCTTTCATGGATTTTTAGTCAAAGACAAGAGATCTACAACTTATCCACATCCCACATTCTCAGTAGATTTATTACCATTAGCACCACCATTTGGTTTAAATTGAAACAAATATCCATCTTTATGTACCAGCCAAGCACTACAACTTGAGGCCAAAGTGAACTGGTGTTTTTTATAAAGATTTTGGTAGATCGTCTCCCGAAATATAGTATCATCTCTTCGTCAATTGAGATACGTTGTGGGCATAAATCTCAAATTGTAAATACCTCTTCATTATACTGAAAGTTGGTTATAATTTGGCGAATTTGGCATTCTTATCTAATCAATTATTAGACAAATGGATATTTCATTTTATATGCGTTGTTGCTGTAACGAATCACTCATTACCAGAAATCATGAGAATTTCAAGAAACTTTCGTAAATCAAGAAATGTCAAAATAAAGTCATGTTTATTATTGTCCTGTGCATATTTGTTAAAGAACTTGACAATGTTACCCGAAATTTCCTTTGTAAGTACAAAAAAAAACTTCAAGTGATTAACTTTTTGTTAAATAATGAAATATAATTACTTTTTTTTTTACTCTGTATGATACAATAGAATACTGTTGATTACTTTACACACAAACAATAGGTCAAATCCTTTTTATAGTATTTAAAAAATTATAAAGTTGCGTTGCCGTACAGGTTGGACATAAATGAGTTAAAATCATAGGGTGCTTTCACACTTTTTTTAATCAAAAAAGTCGACTAAATCTTACTTTCAAGTTATGTAATATAAATTATCAACACAAAATGTAAAAATATGTCGCTTATATAAGATTGTACACCATCTGCAATTTTTCTTTACTATTGGCGAAAAATGTTTGTTGTGGATTTTCTATCAGCAGTAAAATCTTGCAAATGCAAATTTTTGTATAGTACCTCTGCCTTTATTATAAATATTTTAATGTGGCTAAAGATGTGAACATCTGTTTTCCTTTTTAGTTTCAAAGTGAACATGAGATAAAAGCAATTCCACCAGGAGAATTTGCCGAAAAGGCAATTCAGGCACGATTAAAAATGATTATACCAGTCCTTAATAAGTGGCCTCAGGCTATTGCTATCATGTCATTACCCCCAAATGTTCCAAATGCTCTAGCTACATTGCTGACGATGGTAGATGACATTTGTTATTATGCCGGAGATAGATCTGTCGATGTAAGTATGACTTTTTAAATAATTCTTATATGGGCCTTATTTTATTTAGTTTTAAGAACATAATGTATTCAAACCTGTGCAAACTGATTTTGTGTTTTGTATATCTTCTAAATAGAAACTTCTACACAGAGCAAGATGCTCTTGGACACAGAGCTCTGTTCTTAAGAGAAATAGATTTATTCACATTTGCCTCTGGATTTTGCCACCTTTTATTGAGGTTATTCTTTCTAATCAATCATATTGTTTTAGTTCAACTGGTATTTAAGAAGAATTGGAATTGCAGCTGTATATAAAGCAACAGAATTGTATATGATACAAGATAAATCACAAGAACATGAGGCAACATGGACATTTTTAAATAGGCGTCTAGTAGAGGCTGTTCAACTACACGATCTTCTAAATAAATCAGACCTAAAGAGTCAAACAGCTAAAGATACAGCACAAGCAGCGTTTATTACAGTGAGTTGATTCCAATAAACGAAACTTTATATGCTCCCGCAATATTAACCCTGCTGGTTTTCTTAAATATGCATACAAATATACTCCCTTGAATTTAGTGACCAAGCATGGAAAAACATTTGAAGATTTTTGTGCACTTAGTGATTTTCTTCAATCTTGCATGTTTGCAGTGGCCGGCTGGTAAAATTTCAATTTTTTTTTCTCGTCTGTGGCGCATGGGACCTATACGAAATATGGGAAATAGCATCTACAGAGGCACATCTCTAAAATTTTGAAAAAGCAGTTTGCGAAAAAAATTTTAAAATTCGGTTGCCCTAGGGACTCCTGTTTAATTTTATTTTTATTTTTGTCATATACATTTGACTTTTCATAAAAATACAATAGGTTTTCGAGTTTATGAAAATATTTTTGTTATTAACTGAGATCCAACCAATTGAAATGTTGTAATTTGTTAAATTGTATTTTCATAAACTCCAAAACCTATTGTTGTATTTTTATGAAAAGTCAAATGTATATGACAAAAAAAAATTAAACAGTAGTCCCTAGGGCCAGGAAGGGCAACCAAATTTTAAATTTTTTTTTCGCAAACTGCTTTTTCAAAATTTTTGAAGAGAAGTGCTTCTCTAGATGTTATTTCCCATATTTCGTATGGGTCCCATGTGCCACAGACGAGAAAAAAAATATTGAAATATTGAAATTTCGCCACTGCTTGTTTGTATTCTTCGCGGACTCTTAGATTCACAATTACCCATATTGTTCACGGGGGCTCCAAGGTATACACCACTTGTTTAATATCTCATAATCACTTATCCTTAGTATGTCTGGGCGGTTTTTAAAAATCATTTCAGGCAGCCAAACAGCTTGTAAAGCTCTTGGATCCTATCGTTGCAATTTTAAAACGGCCTCTGGAACTGCCAGAAGGCTCTAACTTGATTGGGCAAAAACTACAAGTTGACTTTGGTCTGGATACTGGGCCACTCTGGCAGAGAAAGCAATGAAATAGCCTATTCCTTAGCCAGAGAAGGTGCAGTATCGAAATTTATTGAACCAGAACCAGTGCTTAATCGTCAAGCACTGCGAAAACAACCATTTTGGCCTGGACTGAGAGAAAAATACTCCAGTACTGGCAAGAACTACCAGGATTAGTTCATTCAAAGGAGTTTATTACATAACCTTTGAAATCAGGAATTAAAAAATTATTAGTTAAATAGGTTGCGTCTAAGAACTCTGATTGGCCTATATACTGAGCACTGCAGACTGAATCATCACCTGCACAGATTTGTATTAATGGATAACACTGAATGCTGATTGTGTTTGGAGGGAGATGAAACGGCAGAGCATGTTCTATATACCTCTCCTGCTACAGAAAGAACCAGGTTCTTACTCTTTGACAAAGGGCAACTGGTGCCAGAGGACCTGGACAGTCTCTCACTCGATAAGGTTTTCGGCTTTATTAGAAAACTGAACCACAGAGTACAGTAACTACACAGAAGCGAAAGCTTTGGCGGCACCTTTTAGTTTTGAAGGTTCGATTTCTGTGACCTTGTGTACCAGTTGCATCTACACTGAGAGAAATGCATGTTAATTTATTACTATTTCTTTTTATTTCTATGGATACACTGAGAAAACAGTGTATTTCGAGTTGGATTGAAAAAAAATCGGCAGCTACTGGAAGCGGCTGGAACCTCCCCACCCGGTGAATCTTTGAAGCCGAAAAGAGCACTAAACAATATGAACGATCTCATTTAATTATATTTATTAAGTTGAAATATTTTTTTCGTATTAAATCAGTAAAAAAGTCTTGCGTTCGGTGGGATTTGGACCTAAGAACTTGAGTGTTAAATTTATAGTCTGCACAACATTAATATTTTATTCAATGTTTTTAATACAAATATATGCTTCATCGGATCCTAGCCCGGGGCCAGCCAGACAACCACGGTGAACACCGCAGTGGCGAGTGTGAGGCTGGACGGGGTAGGTCCGGTTTGGCTTGGAGAAAAATAGAAAAGTAGCTCCTGTCTTCTGTAGGCAGGCTTAAAGACTAGGTTAAAATTATAATATGTCCACATGGACCTAAAATTAATATAAAAATAAACGCAATTCTATAAAAGCGTTCGTAGGCAAGAGCACTTAATAATTTTGATTATTGATACGGGAAACAACCTTGGAAACAATTAAACGAAAAAACCTGTTCGTTGGTAATGGGATGGATGGCAGGGATGGCCATCTTTGGAAAAAACCATATAACTCTTGGTGGACAGCTTCCCCGCCAGATGTAACCATGGTGGCTCGTTTAAGTTTGAGTTGGTATATTTTGTTTTATCTTTTGGCCTCAATCAATTTTTCACTAAATCGGCCGGGGAAGTGATAGCTGTCAAATTTTTGGTTCCAATGTTTCTCTGGGGAATTTGGTTTTTGAAAAATGTTTAGGTTGTTATCAATGTCTTAAATTGTTTTTAGGTTATGTAGTACTATTTTTAGGTTATGTTGCCGGAAGAATTTTCGGCGGGATGCCGGAAGTAGCGGAAATAGTTTTTAAAATATAATGTCACTGTCACTTTTAAAGTTTTATTGGAAAAAACTCACCGAAAGCGTTCCGGTGGGGTTGCTTACACTTGTAGGGCTTGTAAGCGGTTCAGGATGGCCTCTCACACCATCCGTGGGCTTTATAAACGTCGAAAAAACTTGTAATCTCTCGATGCACTTGACACGTCAAAAATACTCAGCATACAGTCTGCACGCTTTAACACACTAGCAGAGAACTTATACCACAAATGGACCCGTAGTATTTTTTGGGAATTTTCCTTTGAGTCCATTTAATAAAATTTGACATTTTTCTGAAAATTTGACATTTTTCTGAAAAG